>JAQJVK010000098.1:600000-778818 GCA_035578135.1 Flexamia atlantica | reverse complement strand
AGCGAATACTTTAATCACCCATATTTCCAAAACGTAAGTTGTTATGGTATTTGGGTGGTATAGTACTAAAGTTCTGGTACTATTCTATCATCTTATGCCTACGTCATGTTGGCACACTTCCGTATTTATTTTATATATCATGTCAAACTTTGACAAATCGCTGTCCGCACATCGCAAAGCGACTACTTTAATCACCCATATTTCCAAAACCTAAGTTTTTATGGTAACTTGGGTGGTATTGAACTAAAGTTCTGGCCCTATTCTATCATCCAATGTGTACGTCATGTTGGCACACTTCCGTATTTATTTTATATTTCATGTCAAACTTAGACAAATCGCTGACCGCACATCGCAAAGCTGCTAATTTAATCACCCATATTTCCAAAACCAAAGTTTTTACGGTAACTTGGTTGGTATAATACTAAAGTTCTGGTTCTATTCTATCACCCTATGTGTACCTAATGTTGGCACGGTTCCGTATTTATTTTATATTTCATGTCAAACTTAGACAAATCGCTGACCGTACATCGCAAAGCGGCTAATTTAACCACCCATATTTCCAAAACCTAAGTTTTTACGGTAACTTGGGTGGTATAATACTATATTTCTGGTACTATTCTATCACCCTATGTGTACGTTATGTATCCACACATCCGTATTTATTTTTATATTTCATGTTAGACAAATCGCTGTCCGCACATCGCAAAGCGACTACATTAATCACCCATATTTCCAAAACCTAAGTTTTTACGGTAACTTCGGCGGTATAATACTATATTTCTGGTACTATTCTATCACCCTATTTGTACGTCAAGTATCCAGAATTCCGTATTTATTTTTATGTTATGTCAAACCCAGACAAATTGCTGTCCGCACATTGCAAAGCGAACAGTTTAATCACCCATATTTCCAAAACCTAAGTTGTTAAGGTAATTTGGGTGGTATAGTACTAAAGTTCTGGTCCTATTCTATCATCCTATGCGTACGTCATGTTGGCACAATTCCGTATTTATTTTATATTTCATGTCAAACTTTGGCAAATCGTTGTCAGCACATCGCAAAGCGACTACTTTAATCACCCATATTTCCAAAACCTAAGTTTTTATGGTAACTTGGGTGGTATTGAACTAAAGTTCTGGCCCTATTCTATCATCCAATGTGTACGTCATGTTGGCACACTTCCGTATTTATTTTATATTTCATGTCAAACTTAGACAAATCGCTGTCCGCACATCGCAAAGCGACTACTTTAACCACCCATATTTCCAAAACCTAAGTTTTTACGGTAACTTCGGTGGTATAATACTATATTTCTGGTACTATTCTATCACCCTATGTGTACGTCATGTATCCACACATCCGTATTTATTTTTATATTTAATGTTAAATTTAGACAAATCGCTGTCCACACATCGCAAAGCGACTACTTTAATCACCCATATTTCCAAAACCTAAGTTTTTACGGTAACTTCGTTGGTATAATACTATATTTATGGTACTATTCTATCACCCTATTTATACGTCATGTATCCAGAATTCCGTATTTATTTTTTTAAATCATGTCACACCTAGACGAATTGCTTTCCGCACATCGCAAAGCGACTACTTTAAACACCCATATTTCTATGTGTACGTCATGTATCCACACATCCGTATTTATTTTATATATCATGTCAAACTTAAACAAATCGCTGTCCGCACATCGCAAAGCGACTACTTTAATCACCCATATTTCCAAAACCTAAGTTGTTAAGGTAACTTGCGTGGTATAGTACTAAAGTTCTGGTCCTATTCTATCATCTTATGCGTACGTCATGTTGGCACACTTCCGTATTTATTTTATATTTCATGTCAAACTTTGACAAATCGTTGTCCGCACATCGCAAAGTGACTACTTGAATCAGCCATATTTCCAAAACCTAAGTTTTTTTGTATCCACAATTCTGCATTTATTTTTATATTTCATGTCAAACATAGACAATTTGCTGTCCGCACATCGTAAAGCGGCTAATTTAATCACCCACATTTCCAAAACCTAAGTTTTTACGGTAACTTGGGTGGTATAGTCCTACAGTTCTTGTCCTATTCTATCATCCTAAGTGTACGTAATGTTGGCACACTTCTTTATTTATTTTATATTTCATGTCAAACTTAGACAAATCGCTGTCCGCACATCACAAAGCGACTACATTAATCACCCATATTTCAAAAACCTAAGTTTTTACGGTAACTACGGCGGTAAAATACTATATTTCTGGTACTATTCTATCACCCTATGTGTACGTCACGTATCCACACATCCGTATTTATTTTTATATTTCATGTCAAACCTAGACAAATTGCTGTACGCACATTGCAAAGCGAATACTTTAATCACCCATATTTCTAAAACGTAAGTTGTTATGGTATTTGGGTGGTATAGTACTAAAGTTCTGGTACTATTCTATCATCCTATGCGTACGTCATGTTGGCACACTTCCGTATTTATTTTATATTTCATGTCAAACTTAGACAAATCGCTGACCGCACATCGCAGAGCGGCTAATTTAATCACCCATATTTCCAAAACCTAAGTTTTACGGTAACTTGGGTGGTATAGTCCTACAGTTCTTGTCCTATTCTATCATCCTAAGTGTACGTAATGTTGGCACACTTCTTTATTTATTTTATATTTCATGTCAAACTTAGAAAAATCGCTGTCCGCACATCGCAAAGCGACTACTTTAATCAACCATATTTCCAAAACCTAAGTTTTTACGGTAACCTCGGGGGTATAATACTATATTTCTGGTACTATTCTATCACCCTATTTGTAAGTCAAGTATCCAGTATTCCGTATTTATTTTTATATTTCATGTCAAACCTAGACAAATTGCTGTCCGCACATTGCAAAGCGAATAGTTTAATCACCCATATTTCCAAAACCTAAGTTGTTAAGGTAATTTGGGTGGTATAGTACTAAAGTTCTGGTCCTATTCTATCATCCTATGCGTAAGTCATGTTGGCACAATTCCGTATTTATTTTATATTTCATGTCAAAATTTGACAAATCGTTGTCAGCACATCGCAAAGCGACTACTTTAATCACCCATATTTCCAAAACCTAAGTTTTTATGGTAACTTGGGTGGTATTGAACTAAAGTTCTGGCCCTATTCTATCATCCAATGTGTACGTCATGTTGGCACACTTCCGTATTTATTTTATATTTCATGTCAAACTTAGACAAATCGCTGTCCGCACATCGCAAAGCGACTACTTTAACCACCCATATTTCCAAAACCTAAGTTTTTACGGTAACTTCGGTGGTATAATACTATATTTCTGGTACTATTCTATTACACTATGTGTACGTCATGTATCCACACATCCGTATTTATTTTTATATTTCATGTTAAACTTAGACAAATCGCTGTCCACACATCGCAAAGCGACTACTTTAACCACCCATATTTCCAAAACCTAAGTTTTTATGGTAACTTGGGTGGTATTGAACTAAAGTTCTGGCCCTATTCTATCATCCAATGTGTACGTCATGTTGGCACACTTCCGTATTTATTTTATATTTCATGTCAAACTTAGACAAATCGCTGACCGCACATCGCAAAGCTGCTAATTTAATCACCCATATTTCCAAAACCAAAGTTTTTACGGTAACTTGGTTGGTATAATACTAAAGTTCTGGTTCTATTCTATCACCCTATGTGTACCTAATGTTGGCACGGTTCCGTATTTATTTTATATTTCATGTCAAACTTAGACAAATCGCTGACCGTACATCGCAAAGCGGCTAATTTAACCACCTATATTTCCAAAACCTAAGTTTTTACGGTAACTTGGGTGGTATAATACTATATTTCTGGTACTATTCTATCACCCTATGTGTACGTTATGTATCCACACATCCGTATTTATTTTTATATTTCATGTTAGACAAATCGCTGTCCGCACATCGCAAAGCGACTACATTAATCACACATATTTCCAAAACCTAAGTTTTTACGGTAACTTCGGCGGTATAATACTATATTTTTGGTACTATTCTATCACCCTATTTGTACGTCAAGTATCCAGAATTCCGTATTTATTTTTATGTTATGTCAAACCCAGACAAATTGCTGTCCGCACATTGCAAAGCGAACAGTTTAATCACCCATATTTCCAAAACCTAAGTTGTTAAGGTAATTTGGGTGGTATAGTACTAAAGTTCTGGTCCTATTCTATCATCCTATGCGTACGTCATGTTGGCACAATTCCGTATTTATTTTATATTTCATGTCAAACTTTGGCAAATCGTTGTCAGCACATCGCAAAGCGACTACTTTAATCACCCATATTTCCAAAACCTAAGTTTTTATGGTAACTTGGGTGGTATTGAACTAAAGTTCTGGCCCTATTCTATCATCCAATGTGTACGTCATGTTGGCACACTTCCGTATTTATTTTATATTTCATGTCAAACTTAGACAAATCGCTGTCCGCACATCGCAAAGCGACTACTTTAACCACCCATATTTCCAAAACCTAAGTTTTTACGGTAACTTCGGTGGTATAATACTATATTTCTGGTACTATTCTATCACTCTATGTGTACGTCATGTATCCACACATCCGTATTTATTTTTATATTTCATGTTAAACTTAGACAAATCGCTGTCCACACATCGCAAAGCGACTACTTTAATCACCCATATTTCCAAAACCTAAGTTTTTACGGTAACTTCGTTGGTATAATACTATATTTATGGTACTATTCTATCACCCTATTTATACGTCATGTATCCAGAATTCCGTATTTATTTTTTTAATTCATGTCACACCTAGACGAATTGCTTTCCGCACATCGCAAAGCGACTACTTTAAACACCCATATTTCTATGTGTGCGTCATGTATCCACACATCCGTATTTATTTTATATATCATGTCAAACTTAAACAAATCGCTGTCCGCACATCGCAAAGCGACTACTTTAATCACCCATATTTCCAAAACCTAAGTTGTTAAGGTAACTTGCGTGGTATAGTACTAAATTTCTGATCCTATTCTATCATCTTATGCGTACGTCATGTTGGCACACTTCCGTATTTATTTTATATTTCATGTCAAACTTTGACAAATCGTTGTCCGCACATCGCAAAGTGACTACTTGAATCAGCCATATTTCCAAAACCTAAGTTTTTTTGTATCCACAATTCTGCATTTATTTTTATATTTCATGTCAAACATAGACAATTTGCTGTCCGCACATCGTAAAGCGGCTAATTTAATCACCCACATTTCCAAAACCTAAGTTTTTACGGTAACTTGGGTGGTATAGTCCTACAGTTCTTGTCCTATTCTATCATCCTAAGTGTACGTAATGTTGGCACACTTCTTTATTTATTTTATATTTCATGTCAAACTTAGACAAATCGCTGTCCGCACATCACAAAGCGACTACATTAATCACCCATATTTCAAAAACCTAAGTTTTTACGGTAACTACGGCGGTAAAATACTATATTTCTGGTACTATTCTATCACCCTATTTGTACGTCACGTATCCACACATCCGTATTTATTTTTATATTTCATGTCAAACCTAGACAAATTGCTGTACGCACATTGCAAAGCGAATACTTTAATCACCCATATTTCTAAAACGTAAGTTGTTATGGTATTTGGGTGGTATAGTATTAAAGTTCTGGTACTATTCTATCATCCTATGCGTACGTCATGTTGGCACACTTCCGTATTTATTTTATATATCATGTCAAACTTTGACAAATCGCTGTCCGCACATCGCAAAGCGACTACTTTAATCACCCATATTTCCAAAACGTAAGTTTTTATGGTAACTTGGGTGGTATTGAACTAAAGTTCTGGCCCTATTCTATCATCCAATGTGTACGTCATGTTGGCACACTTCCGTATTTATTTTATATTTCATGTCAAACTTAGACAAATCGCTGACCGCACATCGCAGAGCGGCTAATTTAATCACCCATATTTCCAAAACCTAAGTTTTACGGTAACTTGGGTGGTATAGTCCTACAGTTCTTGTCCTATTCTATCATCCTAAGTGTACGTAATGTTGGCACACTTCTTTATTTATTTTATATTTCATGTCAAACTTAGAAAAATCGCTGTCCGCACATCGCAAAGCGACTACTTTAATCAACCATATTTCCAAAACCCAAGTTTTTACGGTAACCTCGGTGGTATAATACTATATTTCTGGTACTATTCTATCACCCTATTTGTAAGTCAAGTATCCAGTATTCCGTATTTATTTTTATATTTCATGTCAAACCTAGACAAATTGCTGTCCGCACATTGCAAAGCGAATAGTTTAATCACCCATATTTCCAAAACCTAAGTTGTTAAGGTAATTTGGGTGGTATAGTACTAAAGTTCTGGTCCTATTCTATCATCCTATGCGTAAGTCATGTTGGCACAATTCCGTATTTATTTTATATTTCATGTCAAACTTTGACAAATCGTTGTCAGCACATCGCAAAGCGACTACTTTAATCACCCATATTTCCAAAACCTAAGTTTTTATGGTAACTTGGGTGGTATTGAACTAAAGTTCTGGCCCTATTCTATCATCCAATGTGTACGTCATGTTGGCACACTTCCGTATTTATTTTATATTTCATGTCAAACTTAGACAAATCGCTGTCCGCACATCGCAAAGCGACTACTTTAACCAACCATATTTCCAAAACCTAAGTTTTTACGGTAACTTCGGTGGTATAATACTATATTTCTGGTACTATTCTATTACACTATGTGTACGTCATGTATCCACACATCCGTATTTATTTTTATATTTCATGTTAAACTTAGACAAATCGCTGTCCACACATCGCAAAGCGACTACTTTAACCACCCATATTTCCAAAACCTAAGTTTTTACGGTAACTTCGGTGGTATAATACTATATTTCTGGTACTATTTTATCACCCTATGTGTACGTCATGTATCCACACATCCGTATTTATTTTTATATTTCATGTCAAACCTAGACAAATTGCTGTACGCACATTGCAAAGCGAATACTTTAATCACCCATATTTCCAAAACGTAAGTTGTTATGGTATTTGGGTGGTATAGTACTAAAGTTCTGGTACTATTCTATCATCCTATGCGTACGTCATGTTGGCACACGTCCGTATTTATTTTATATATCATGTCAAACTTAAACAAATCGTTGTCAGCACATCGCAAAGCGACTACTTTAATCACCCATATTTCCAAAACCTAAGTTTTTATGGTAACTTGGGTGGTATTGAACTAAAGTTCTGGCCCTATTCTATCATCCAATGTGTACGTCATGTTGGCACACTTTCGTATTAATTTTATATTTCATGTCAAATTTAGACAAATCGCTGTCCGCACATCGCAAAGCGACTACTTTAACCACCCATATTTCCAAAACCTAAGTTTTTACGGTAACTTCGGTGGTATAATACTATATTTCTGGTACTATTCTATCACCCTATGTGTACGTCATGTATCCACACATCCGTATTTATTTTTATTTTTCATGTTAAACTTAGACAAATCTCTGTCCACACATCGCAAAGCGACTACTTTAATCACCCATATTTCCAAAACCTAAGTTTTTACGGTAACTTCGTTGGTATAATACTATATTTATGTTACTATTCTATCACCCTATTTATACGTCATGTATCCAGAATTCCGTATTTATTTTTATAATTCATGTCACACCTAGACAAATTGCTTTCCGCACATCGCAAAGCGACTACTTTAAACACCCATATTTCTATGTGTACGTCATGTATCCACACATCCGTATTTATTTTATATATCATGTCAAACTTAAACAAATCGCTGTCCGCACATCGCAAAGCGACTACTTTAATCACCCATATTTCCAAAACCTAAGTTGTTAAGGTAACTTGCGTGGTATAGTACTAAAGTTCTGGTCCTATTCTATCATCTTATGCGTACGTCATGTTGGCACACTTCCGTATTTATTTTATATTTCATGTCAAACTTTGACAAATCGTTGTCCGCACATCGCAAAGCGACTACTTGAATCAGCCATATTTCCAAAACCTAAGTTTTTTTGTATCCACAATTCTGCATTTATTTTTATATTTCATGTCAAACATAGACAATTTGCTGTCCGCACATCGTAAAGCGGCTAATTTAATCACCCATATTTCCAAAACCTAAGTTGTTAAGGTAACTTGCGTGGTATAGTACTAAAGTTCTGGTCCTATTCTATCATCTTATGCGTACGTCATGTTGGCACACTTCCGTATTTATTTTATATTTCATGTCAAACTTTGACAAATCGCTGTCCGCACATCACAAAGCGACTACATTAATCACCCATATTTCCAAAACCTAAGTTTTTACGGTAACTACGGCGGTAAAATACTATATTTCTGGTACTATTCTATCACCCTATGTGTACGTCATGTATCCACACATCCGTATTTATTTTTATATTTCATGTCAAACCTAGACAAATTGCTGTACGCACATTGCAAAGCGAATACTTTAATCACCCATATTTCCAAAACGTAAGTTGTTATGGTATTTGGGTGGTATAGTACTAAAGTTGTGGTACTATTCTATCATCCTATGCGTACATCATGTTGGCACACTTCCGTATCTATTTTATATATCATGTCAAACTTAAACAAATCGTTGTCAGCACATCGCAAAGCGACTACTTTAATCACCCATATTTCCAAAACCAAAGTTTTTATGGTAACTTGGGTGGTATTGAACTAAAGTTCTGGCCCTATTCTATCATCCAATGTGTACGTCATGTTGGCACACTTCCGTATTTATTTTATATTTCATGTCAAACTTAGACAAATCGCTGTCCGTACATCGCAAAGCGGCTAATTTAATCACCCATATTTCCAAAACCTAAGTTTTTACGGTAACTTGGGTGGTACAGTCCTACAGTTCTTGTCCTATTCTATAATTCTATGTGTACGTAATGTTGGCACTCTTCCGTATTTATTTTATATTTCATGTCAAACTTAGACAAATCGCTGTCCGCACATCGCATAGCGACTACTTTAATCACCCATATTTCCAAAACCTAAGTTTATACGGTAACTTCGTTGGTATAATACTATATTTCTGGTACTATTCTATCACCCTATGTGTACGTCATGTATCCACACATCCGTATATATTTTTATATTTCATGTTAAACTTAGACAAATCGCTGTCCACACATCACAAAGCGACTACTTGGGACAAATCACCCATATTTCAAAAACCTAAGTTGTTAAGGTAACTTGCGTGGGATAGTACTAAAGTTCTGGTCCTATTTTATCATCCTATGCGTACGTCATGTTGGCACACTTTCGTATTTATTTTATATTTCATGTCAAACTTTGACAAATCGTTGTCCGCACATCGCAAAGCGACTACTTTAATCACCCATATTTCCAAAACCTAATTTTTTATGGTAACTTGGGTGGTAAAGTACAAAGGTTCTGGTCCTATTCTATCATCCAATGTGTACGTAATGTTAGCACACTTCCGTATTTATTTTATATTTCATGTCAAACTTAGACAAATCGCTGACCGCACATCGCAAAGCGGCTAATTTAATCACCCATATTTCCAAAACCAAAGTTTTTACGGTAACTTGGTTGGTATAATACTAAAGTTCTGGTTCTATTTATCACCCTATGTGTACCTAATGTTGGCACGGTTCCGTATTTATTTTATATTTCATGTCAAACTTAGACAAATCGCTGACCGCACATCGCAGAGCGGCTAATTTAATCACCCATATTTCCAAAACCTAAGTTTTACGGTAACTTGGGTGGTATAGTCGTACAGTTCTTGTCCTATTCTATCAACTAAGTGTAAGTAATGTTGGCACACTTCTTTATTTATTTTATATTTCATGTCAAACTTAGAAAAATCGCTGTCCGCACATCGCAAAGCGACTACTTTAATCAACCATATTTCCAAAACCTAAGTTTTTACGGTAACCTCGGTGGTATAATACTATATTTCTGGTACTATTCTATCACCCTATGTGTACGTCATGTATCCACACATCCGTATTTATTTTTATATTTCATGTTAAACTTAGACAAATCGCTGTCCACACATCGCAAAGCGACTACTTTAATCACCCATATTTCCAAAACCTAAGTTTTTACGGTAACTTCGTTGGTATAATACTATATTTCTGGTACTATTCTATTACCCTATTTGTACGTCATGTATCCAGAATTCCGTATTTATTTTTATAATTCATGTCAAACCTAGACAAATTGCTGTCCGCACATCGCAAAGCGACTACTTTAAACACCAATATTTCTATGTGTACGTCATGTATCCACACATCCGTATTTATTTTATATTTCATGTCAAACTTAAACAAATCGCTGTCCGCACATCGCAAAGCGACTTCATTAATCACCCATATTTCCAAAACCTAAGTTTTTACGGTAACTTCGGCGGTAAAATACTATATTTCTGGTACTATTCTATCACCCTATGTGTACGTCATGTATCCACTCATCCGTATTTATTTTTATATTTCATGTCAAACCTAGACAAATTGCTGTCCGCACATTGCAAAGCGAATACTTTAATCACCCATATTTCCAAAACCTAAGTTGTTATGGTTTTTGGGTGGTATAGTACTAAAGTTCTGGTACTATTCTATCATCCTATGCGTACGTCAAGTTGGCACACTTCCGTATTTATTTTATATTTCATGTCAAACTTTGACAAATCGCTTTCCGCACATCGCAAAGCGACTACTAATAACCCATATTTCCAAAACCTAAGTTTTTATGGTAACTTGGGTGGTATTGAACTAAAGTTCTGGCCCTATTCTATCATCCAATGTGTACGTCATGTTAGCACACTTTCGTATTTATATGATATTTCATGCCAAATTTCGACAAATCGCTGACCGTGCATCGCAAAGTGGCTAATTTAAACACCCATATTTCCAAAACCTAAGTTTTTACGTTAACTTGGGTGGTACATTCCTACAGTTCTTGTCCTATTCTATCATTCTATGTGTACGTAATGTTGGCACTCTTCCGTATTTATTTTATATTTCATGTCAAACTTAGATAATTCGCTGACCGCACATCGCAAAGCGGCTAATTTAATCACCCATATTTCCAAAACCTAAGTTTTTACGGTAACTTGGGTGGTATAGTCCTACAGTTCTTGTCCTATTCTATCATCCTAAGTGTACGTAATGTTGGCACACTTCTTTATTTATTTTATATTTCATGTCAAACTTAGAAAAATCGCTGTCCGCACTTCGCAAAGCGACTACTTTAATCAACCATATTTCCAAAACCTAAGTTTTTACGGTAACTTCGGTGGTATAATACTATATTTCTGGTACTATTCTATCACCCTATGTGTACGTTATGTATCCACACATCCGTATTTATTTTTATATTTCATGTTAAACTTAGACAAATCGCTGTCCACACATCGCAAAGCGACTACATTAATCACCCATATTTCCAAAACCTAAGTTTTTAAGGTAACTTCGGCGGTATAATACTATATTTCTGGTACTATTCTATCACCCTATTTGTACGTCAAGTATCCAGAATTCCGTATTTATTTTTATATTTCATGTCAAAACTAGACAAAATGCTGCCCGCAAATTGCAAAGCGAATAGTTTAATCACCCATATTTCCAAAACCTAAGTTGTTAAGGTAATTTGGGTGGTATAGTACTAAAGTTCTGGTCCTATTCTATCATCCTATGCGTACGTCATGTTGGCACAATTCCGTATTTATTTTATATTTCATGTCAAACTTTGACAAATCGTTGTCAGCACATCGCAAAGCGACTACTTTAATCACCCATATTTCCAAAACCTAAGTTTTTATGGTAACTTGGGTGGTATTGAACTAAAGTTCTGGCCCTTTTCTATCATCCAATGTGTTCGTCATGTTGGCACACTTCCGTATTTATTTTATATTTCATGTCAAACTTAGACAAATCGCTGTCTGCACATCGCAAAGCGACTACTTTAACCACCCATATTTCCAAAACCTAAGTTTTTATGGTAACTTCGGTGGTATAATACTATATTTCTGGTACTATTCTATCACCTTATGTGTACGTTATGTATCCACACATCCGTATTTATTTTTATATTTCATGTTTAACTTAGACAAATCGCTGTCCACACATCGCAAAGCGACTACTTTAATCACCCATATTTCCAAAACCTAAGTTTTTACGGTAACTTCGTTGGTATAAAACTATATTTCTGGTACTATTCTATCACCCTATTTGTACGTAATGTATCCAGAATTCCGTATTTATTTTTATAATTCATGTCAAACCTAGACAAATTGCTGTCCGCACATCGCAAAGCGACTACTTTAAACAACCATATTTCTATGTGTAAGTCATGTATCCACACATCCGTATTTATTTTATATTTCTTTTCAAACTTAAACAAATCGCTGTCCGCACATCGCAAAGCGACTACTTTAATCACCCATATTTCCAAAACCTAAGTTGTTAAGGTAACTTGCGTGGTATAGTACTAAAGTTCTGGTCTTATTCTATCATCTTATGCGTACGTCATGTTGGCACACTTCCGTATTTATTTTATATTTCATGTCAAACTTTGACAAATCGTTGTCCGCACATCGCAAAGCGACTACTTGAATCAGCCATATTTCCAAAACTTAAGTTTTTTTGTATCCACAATTCCGCATTTATTTTTATATTTCATGTCAAACATAGAAAATTTGCTGTCCGCACATCGTAAAGCGGCTAATTTAATCACCCATATTTCCAAAACCTAAGTTTTTACGGTAACTTGGGTGGTATAGTCCTACAGTTCTTGTCCTATTCTATCATCCAAAGTGTACGTAATGTTGGCACACTTCTTTATTTATTTTATATTTCATGTCAAACTTAGACAAATCGCTGTCCGCACATCACAAAGCGACTACATTAATCACCCATATTTCCAAAACCTAAGTTTTTACGGTAACTTCGGCGGTAAAATACTATATTTCTGGTACTATTCTATCACCTTATGTGTACGTCATGTATCCACACATCCGTATTTATTTTTATATTTCATGTCAAACTTTGACAAATCGATGTCCGCACATCACAAAGCGACTACTTTAATCACCCATATTTCCAAAACCTAAGTTTTATGGTAACTTGAGTGGTATTGAACTAAAGTTCTGGCCCTATTCTATCATCCAATGTGTACGTCATGTTGGCACACTTCCGTATTTATATGATATTTCATGTCAAACTTAGACAAATCGCTGACCGTACATCGCAAAGCGGCTAATTTAATCACCCATATTTCCAAAACCTAAGTTTTTACGGTAACTTGGGTGGTACAGTCCTACAGTTCTTGTCCTATTCTATCATTCTATGTGTACGTAATGTTAGCACTCTTCCGTATTTATTTTATATTTCATGTCAAACTTAGACAAATCGCTGTCCGCACATCGCATAGCGACTACTTTAATCACCCATATTTCCAAAACCTAAGTTTATACGGTAACTTCGTTGGTATAATACTATATTTCTGCTACTATTCTATCACCCTATGTGTACGTCATGTATCCACACATCCGTATTTACTTTTATATTTCATGTTAAACTTAGAAAAATTGCTGTCCGCACATCGCAAAGCGACTACTTTAAACACCCATATTTCTATGTGTACGTCATGTATCCACGTATCCGTATTTATTTTATATTTCATGTCAAACTTAAACAAATCGCTGTCCGCACATCGCAAAGCGACTACTTTAATCACCCATATTTCCAAAACCTAAGTTGTTAAGGTAACTTGCGTGGTATAGTACTAAAGTTCTGGTCCTATTCTATCATCTTATGCGTACGTCATGTTGGCACACTTCCGTATTTATTTTATATTTCATGTCAAACTTTGACAAATTGTTGTCCGCACATCGCAAAGCGACTACTTGAATCAGCCATATTTCCAAAACCTAAGTTTTTTTGTATCCACAATTCCGCATTTATTTTTATATTTCATGTCAAACATAGAAAATTTGCTGTCCGCACATCGTAAAGCGACTACTTTAATCACCCATATTTCAAAAACCTAAGTTGTTAAGGTAACTTGCGTGGTATAGTACTAAAGTTCTGGTCCTATTTTATCATCCTATGCGTACGTCATGTTGGCACACTTCCGTATTTATTTTATATATCATGTCAAACTTTGACAAATCGTTGTCCGCACATCGCAAAGCGACTACTTTAATCACCCATATTTCCAAAACCTAATTTTTTATGGTAACTTGGGTGGTAAAGTAGAAAGGTTCTGGTTCTATTCTATCATCCTATGTGTACCTAATGTTGGCACGGTTCCGTATTTATTTTATATTTCATGTCAAACTTAGACAAATCGCTGACCGCACATCGCAAAGCGGCTAATTTAATCACCCATATTTCCAAAACCTAAGTTTTACGGTAACTTGGGTGATATAGTCCTACAGTTCTTGTCCTATTCTATCATCCTAAGTGTACGTAATGTTGGCACACTTCTTTATTTATTTTATATTTCATGTCAAACTTAGAAAAATCGCTGTCCGCACATCGCAAAGCGACTACTTTAATCAACCATATTTCCAAAACCTAAGTTTTTACTGTAACCTTGGTGGTATAATACTATATTTCTGGTATTATTCTATCACCCTATTTGTACGTCAAGTATCCAGTATTCCGTATTTATTTTTATATTTCATGTCAAACCTAGACAAATTGCTGTCCGCACATTGCAAAGCGAATAGTTTAATCACCCATATTTCCAAAACCTAAGTTGTTAAGGTAATTTGGGTGGTATAGTACTAAAGTTCTGGTCCTATTCTATCATCCTATGCGTACGTCATGTTGGCACAGTTCCGTATTTATTTTATTTTCATGTCAAACTTTGAAAAATCGTTGTCAGCACATCGCAAAGCGACTACTTTAATCACCCATATTTCCAAAACCTAAGTTTTTATGGTAACTTGGGTGGTATTGAACTAAAGTTCTGGCCCTATTCTATCATCCAATGTGTACGTCATTTTGGCACACTTCCGTATTTATTTTATTTTCATGTCAAACTTATACAAATCGCTGTCCGCACATCGCAAAGCGACTACTTTAACCACCCATATTTCCAAAACCAAAGTTTTTACGGTAACTTGGTTGGTATAATACTAAAGTTCTGGTTCTATTCTATCACCCTATGTGTACCTAATGTTGGCACGGTTCCGTATTTATTTTATATTTCATGTCAAACTTAGACAAAACGCTGACCGCACATCGCAAAGCGGCTAATTTAATCACCCATATTTCCAAAACCTAAGTTTTTACGGTAACTTGGGTGGTACATTCCTACAGTTCTTGTCCTATTCTATCATTCTATGTGTACGTAATGTTGGCACTCTTCCGTATTTATTTTATATTTCATGTCAAACTTAGATAATTCGCTGACCGCACATCGCAAAGCGGCTAATTTAATCACCCATATTTCCAAAACCTAAGTTTTTACGGTAACTTGGGTGGTATAGTCCTACAGTTCTTGTCCTATTCTATCATCCTAAGTGTACGTAATGTTGGCACACTTCTTTATTTATTTTATATTTCATGTCAAACTTAGACAAATCGCTGTCTGCACATCGCAAAGCGACTACTTTAACCACCCATATTTCCAAAACCTAAGTTTTTATGGTAACTTCGGTGGTATAATACTATATTTCTGGTACTATTCTATCACCCTATGTGTACGTTATGTATCCACACATCCGTATTTATTTTTATATTTCATGTTTAACTTAGACAAATCGCTGTCCACACATCGCAAAGCGACTACTTTAATCACCCATATTTCCAAAACCTAAGTTTTTACGGTAACTTCGTTGGTATAAAACTATATTTCTGGTACTATTCTATCACCCTATTTGTACGTAATGTATCCAGAATTCCGTATTTATTTTTATAATTCATGTCAAACCTAGACAAATTGCTGTCCGCACATCGCAAAGCGACTACTTTAAACAACCATATTTCTATGTGTAAGTCATGTATCCACACATCCGTATTTATTTTATATTTCTTGTCAAACTTAAACAAATCGCTGTCCGCACATCGCAAAGCGACTACTTTAATCACCCATATTTCCAAAACCTAAGTTGTTAAGGTAACTTGCGTGGTATAGTACTAAAGTTCTGGTCTTATTCTATCATCTTATGCGTACGTCATGTTGGCACACTTCCGTATTTATTTTATATTTCATGTCAAACTTTGACAAATCGTTGTCCGCACATCGCAAAGCGACTACTTGAATCAGCCATATTTCCAAAACTTAAGTTTTTTTGTATCCACAATTCCGCATTTATTTTTATATTTCATGTCAAACATAGAAAATTTGCTGTCCGCACATCGTAAAGCGGCTAATTTAATCACCCATATTTCCAAAACCTAAGTTTTTACGGTAACTTGGGTGGTATAGTCCTACAGTTCTTGTCCTATTCTATCATCCAAAGTGTACGTAATGTTGGCACACTTCTTTATTTATTTTATATTTCATGTCAAACTTAGACAAATCGCTGTCCGCACATCACAAAGCGACTACATTAATCACCCATATTTCCAAAACCTAAGTTTTTACGGTAACTTCGGCGGTAAAATACTATATTTCTGGTACTATTCTATCACCTTATGTGTACGTCATGTATCCACACATCCGTATTTATTTTTATATTTCATGTAAAACCTAGAAAAATTGCTGTCCGCACATTGCAAAGCGAATACTTTAATCACCCATATTTCCAAAACCTAAGTTGTTATGGTGTTTGGGTGGTATAGTACGAAATTTCTGGTACTATTCTATCATCCTATGCGTACGTCATGTTGGCACACTTCCGTATTTATTTTATATTTCATGTCAAACTTTGACAAATCGATGTCCGCACATCACAAAGCGACTACTTTAATCACCCATATTTCCAAAACCTAAGTTTTATGGTAACTTGAGTGGTATTGAACTAAAGTTCTGGCCCTATTCTATCATCCAATGTGTACGTCATGTTGGCACACTTCCGTATTTATATGATATTTCATGTCAAACTTAGACAAATCGCTGACCGTACATCGCAAAGCGGCTAATTTAATCACCCATATTTCCAAAACCTAAGTTTTTACGGTAACTTGGGTGGTACAGTCCTACAGTTCTTGTCCTATACTATCATTCTATGTGTACGTAATGTTAGCACTCTTCCGTATTTATTTTATATTTCATGTCAAACTTAGACAAATCGCTGTCCGCACATCGCATAGCGACTACTTTAATCACCCATATTTCCAAAACCTAAGTTTATACGGTAACTTCGTTGGTATAATACTATATTTCTGCTACTATTCTATCACCCTATGTGTACGTCATGTATCCACACATCCGTATTTACTTTTATATTTCATGTTAAACTTAGAAAAATTGCTGTCCGCACATCGCAAAGCGACTACTTTAAACACCCATATTTCTATGTGTACGTCATGTATCCACGTATCCGTATTTATTTTATATTTCATGTCAAACTTAAACAAATCGCTGTCCGCACATCGCAAAGCGACTACTTTAATCACCCATATTTCCAAAACCTAAGTTGTTAAGGTAACTTGCGTGGTATAGTACTAAAGTTCTGGTCCTATTCTATCATCTTATGCGTACGTCATGTTGGCACACTTCCGTATTTATTTTATATTTCATGTCAAACTTTGACAAATTGTTGTCCGCACATCGCAAAGCGACTACTTGAATCAGCCATATTTCCAAAACCTAAGTTTTTTTGTATCCACAATTCCGCATTTATTTTTATATTTCATGTCAAACATAGAAAATTTGCTGTCCGCACATCGTAAAGCGACTACTTTAATCACCCATATTTCAAAAACCTAAGTTGTTAAGGTAACTTGCGTGGTATAGTACTAAAGTTCTGGTCCTATTTTATCATCCTATGCGTACGTCATGTTGGCACACTTCCGTATTTATTTTATATATCATGTCAAACTTTGACAAATCGTTGTCCGCACATCGCAAAGCGACTACTTTAATCACCCATATTTCCAAAACCTAATTTTTTATGGTAACTTGGGTGGTAAAGTACAAAGGTTCTGGTTCTATTCTATCATCCTATGTGTACCTAATGTTGGCACGGTTCCGTATTTATTTTATATTTCATGTCAAACTTAGACAAATCGCTGACCGCACATCGCAAAGCGGCTAATTTAATCACCCATATTTCCAAAACCTAAGTTTTACGGTAACTTGGGTGGTATAGTCCTACAGTTCTTGTCCTATTCTATCATCCTAAGTGTACGTAATGTTGGCACACTTCTTTATTTATTTTATATTTCATGTCAAACTTAGAAAAATCGCTGTCCGCACATCGCAAAGCGACTACTTTAATCAACCATATTTCCAAAACCTAAGTTTTTACTGTAACCTTGGTGGTATAATACTATATTTCTGGTACTATTCTATCACCCTATTTGTACGTCAAGTATCCAGTATTCCGTATTTATTTTTATATTTCATGTCAAACCTAGACAAATTGCTGTCCGCACATTGCAAAGCGAATAGTTTAATCACCCATATTTCCAAAACCTAAGTTGTTAAGGTAATTTGGGTGGTATAGTACTAAAGTTCTGGTCCTATTCTATCATCCTATGCGTACGTCATGTTGGCACAGTTCCGTATTTATTTTATTTTCATGTCAAACTTTGAAAAATCGTTGTCAGCACATCGCAAAGCGACTACTTTAATCACCCATATTTCCAAAACCTAAGTTTTTATGGTAACTTGGGTGGTATTGAACTAAAGTTCTGGCCCTATTCTATCATCCAATGTGTACGTCATTTTGGCACACTTCCGTATTTATTTTATTTTCATGTCAAACTTATACAAATCGCTGTCCGCACATCGCAAAGCGACTACTTTAACCACCCATATTTCCAAAACCAAAGTTTTTACGGTAACTTGGTTGGTATAATACTAAAGTTCTGGTTCTATTCTATCACCCTATGTGTACCTAATGTTGGCACGGTTCCGTATTTATTTTATATTTCATGTCAAACTTAGACAAAACGCTGACCGCACATCGCAAAGCGGCTAATTTAATCACCCATATTTCCAAAACCTAAGTTTTTACGGTAACTTGGGTGGTACATTCCTACAGTTCTTGTCCTATTCTATCATTCTATGTGTACGTAATGTTGGCACTCTTCCGTATTTATTTTATATTTCATGTCAAACTTAGACAAATCGCTGTCCGCACATCGCATAGCGACTACTTTAATCACCCATATTTCCAAAACCTAAGTTTTTACGGTAACTTGGGTGGTACAGTCCTACAGTTCTTGTCCTATTCTATCATTCTATGTGTACGTAATGTTAGCACTCTTCCGTATTTATTTTATATTTCATGTCAAACTTAGACAAATCGCTGTCCGCACATCGCATAGCGACTACTTTAATCACCCATATTTCCAAAACCTAAGTTTATACGGTAACTTCGTTGGTATAATACTATATTTCTGCTACTATTCTATCACCCTATGTGTACGTCATGTATCCACACATCCGTATTTACTTTTATATTTCATGTTAAACTTAGAAAAATTGCTGTCCGCACATCGCAAAGCGACTACTTTAAACACCCATATTTCTATGTGTACGTCATGTATCCACGTATCCGTATTTATTTTATATTTCATGTCAAACTTAAACAAATCGCTGTCCGCACATCGCAAAGCGACTACTTTAATCACCCATATTTCCAAAACCTAAGTTGTTAAGGTAACTTGCGTGGTATAGTACTAAAGTTCTGGTCCTATTCTATCATCTTATGCGTACGTCATGTTGGCACACTTCCGTATTTATTTTATATTTCATGTCAAACTTTGACAAATTGTTGTCCGCACATCGCAAAGCGACTACTTGAATCAGCCATATTTCCAAAACCTAAGTTTTTTTGTATCCACAATTCCGCATTTATTTTTATATTTCATGTCAAACATAGAAAATTTGCTGTCCGCACATCGTAAAGCGACTACTTTAATCACCCATATTTCAAAAACCTAAGTTGTTAAGGTAACTTGCGTGGTATAGTACTAAAGTTCTGGTCCTATTTTATCATCCTATGCGTACGTCATGTTGGCACACTTCCGTATTTATTTTATATATCATGTCAAACTTTGACAAATCGTTGTCCGCACATCGCAAAGCGACTACTTTAATCACCCATATTTCCAAAACCTAATTTTTTATGGTAACTTGGGTGGTAAAGTACAAAGGTTCTGGTTCTATTCTATCATCCTATGTGTACCTAATGTTGGCACGGTTCCGTATTTATTTTATATTTCATGTCAAACTTAGACAAATCGCTGACCGCACATCGCAAAGCGGCTAATTTAATCACCCATATTTCCAAAACCTAAGTTTTACGGTAACTTGGGTGATATAGTCCTACAGTTCTTGTCCTATTCTATCATCCTAAGTGTACGTAATGTTGGCACACTTCTTTATTTATTTTATATTTCATGTCAAACTTAGAAAAATCGCTGTCCGCACATCGCAAAGCGACTACTTTAATCAACCATATTTCCAAAACCTAAGTTTTTACTGTAACCTTGGTGGTATAATACTATATTTCTGGTACTATTCTATCACCCTATTTGTACGTCAAGTATCCAGTATTCCGTATTTATTTTTATATTTCATGTCAAACCTAGACAAATTGCTGTCCGCACATTGCAAAGCGAATAGTTTAATCACCCATATTTCCAAAACCTAAGTTGTTAAGGTAATTTGGGTGGTATAGTACTAAAGTTCTGGTCCTATTCTATCATCCTATGCGTACGTCATGTTGGCACAGTTCCGTATTTATTTTATTTTCATGTCAAACTTTGAAAAATCGTTGTCAGCACATCGCAAAGCGACTACTTTAATCACCCATATTTCCAAAACCTAAGTTTTTATGGTAACTTGGGTGGTATTGAACTAAAGTTCTGGCCCTATTCTATCATCCAATGTGTACGTCATTTTGGCACACTTCCGTATTTATTTTATTTTCATGTCAAACTTATACAAATCGCTGTCCGCACATCGCAAAGCGACTACTTTAACCACCCATATTTCCAAAACCAAAGTTTTTACGGTAACTTGGTTGGTATAATACTAAAGTTCTGGTTCTATTCTATCACCCTATGTGTACCTAATGTTGGCACGGTTCCGTATTTATTTTATATTTCATGTCAAACTTAGACAAAACGCTGACCGCACATCGCAAAGCGGCTAATTTAATCACCCATATTTCCAAAACCTAAGTTTTTACGGTAACTTGGGTGGTACATTCCTACAGTTCTTGTCCTATTCTATCATTCTATGTGTACGTAATGTTGGCACTCTTCCGTATTTATTTTATATTTCATGTCAAACTTAGACAAATCGCTGTCCGCACATCGCATAGCGACTACTTTAATCACCCATATTTCCAAAACCTAAGTTTTTACGGTAACTTGGGTGGTACAGTCCTACAGTTCTTGTCCTATTCTATCATTCTATGTGTACGTAATGTTAGCACTCTTCCGTATTTATTTTATATTTCATGTCAAACTTAGACAAATCGCTGTCCGCACATCGCATAGCGACTACTTTAATCACCCATATTTCCAAAACCTAAGTTTATACGGTAACTTCGTTGGTATAATACTATATTTCTGCTACTATTCTATCACCCTATGTGTACGTCATGTATCCACACATCCGTATTTACTTTTATATTTCATGTTAAACTTAGAAAAATTGCTGTCCGCACATCGCAAAGCGACTACTTTAAACACCCATATTTCTATGTGTACGTCATGTATCCACGTATCCGTATTTATTTTATATTTCATGTCAAACTTAAACAAATCGCTGTCCGCACATCGCAAAGCGACTACTTTAATCACCCATATTTCCAAAACCTAAGTTGTTAAGGTAACTTGCGTGGTATAGTACTAAAGTTCTGGTCCTATTCTATCATCTTATGCGTACGTCATGTTGGCACACTTCCGTATTTATTTTATATTTCATGTCAAACTTTGACAAATTGTTGTCCGCACATCGCAAAGCGACTACTTGAATCAGCCATATTTCCAAAACCTAAGTTTTTTTGTATCCACAATTCCGCATTTATTTTTATATTTCATGTCAAACATAGAAAATTTGCTGTCCGCACATCGTAAAGCGACTACTTTAATCACCCATATTTCAAAAACCTAAGTTGTTAAGGTAACTTGCGTGGTATAGTACTAAAGTTCTGGTCCTATTTTATCATCCTATGCGTACGTCATGTTGGCACACTTCCGTATTTATTTTATATATCATGTCAAACTTTGACAAATCGTTGTCCGCACATCGCAAAGCGACTACTTTAATCACCCATATTTCCAAAACCTAATTTTTTATGGTAACTTGGGTGGTAAAGTACAAAGGTTCTGGTTCTATTCTATCATCCTATGTGTACCTAATGTTGGCACGGTTCCGTATTTATTTTATATTTCATGTCAAACTTAGACAAATCGCTGACCGCACATCGCAAAGCGGCTAATTTAATCACCCATATTTCCAAAACCTAAGTTTTACGGTAACTTGGGTGATATAGTCCTACAGTTCTTGTCCTATTCTATCATCCTAAGTGTACGTAATGTTGGCACACTTCTTTATTTATTTTATATTTCATGTCAAACTTAGAAAAATCGCTGTCCGCACATCGCAAAGCGACTACTTTAATCAACCATATTTCCAAAACCTAAGTTTTTACTGTAACCTTGGTGGTATAATACTATATTTCTGGTACTATTCTATCACCCTATTTGTACGTCAAGTATCCAGTATTCCGTATTTATTTTTATATTTCATGTCAAACCTAGACAAATTGCTGTCCGCACATTGCAAAGCGAATAGTTTAATCACCCATATTTCCAAAACCTAAGTTGTTAAGGTAATTTGGGTGGTATAGTACTAAAGTTCTGGTCCTATTCTATCATCCTATGCGTACGTCATGTTGGCACAGTTCCGTATTTATTTTATTTTCATGTCAAACTTTGAAAAATCGTTGTCAGCACATCGCAAAGCGACTACTTTAATCACCCATATTTCCAAAACCTAAGTTTTTATGGTAACTTGGGTGGTATTGAACTAAAGTTCTGGCCCTATTCTATCATCCAATGTGTACGTCATTTTGGCACACTTCCGTATTTATTTTATTTTCATGTCAAACTTATACAAATCGCTGTCCGCACATCGCAAAGCGACTACTTTAACCACCCATATTTCCAAAACCAAAGTTTTTACGGTAACTTGGTTGGTATAATACTAAAGTTCTGGTTCTATTCTATCACCCTATGTGTACCTAATGTTGGCACGGTTCCGTATTTATTTTATATTTCATGTCAAACTTAGACAAAACGCTGACTGCACATCGCAAAGCGGCTAATTTAATCACCCATATTTCCAAAACCTAAGTTTTTACGGTAACTTGGGTGGTACATTCCTACAGTTCTTGTCCTATTCTATCATTCTATGTGTACGTAATGTTGGCACTCTTCCGTATTTATTTTATATTTCATGTCAAACTTAGACAAATCGCTGTCCGCACATCGCATAGCGACTAATTTAATCACCCATATTTCAAAAACCTAAGTTGTTAAGGTAACTTGCGTGGTATAGTACTAAAGTTCTGGTACTATTTTATCATCCTATGCGTACGTCATGTTGGCACACTTCCGTATTTACTTTATATTTCATTTCAAACTAAGACAAATCGCTGTCCGTATATTGCAAAGCGACTACTTTAATTAGCCATATTTCCAAAACCTAAGTTTTTTTGTATCCACAATTCCGTATTTATTTTTATATTTCCTTTCAAACATAGACAAATTGTTGTCCGCACATTCGCAAAGTGACTAATTTAATCACCCATATTTCCACAACCTAAGTTTTTAAGGTAACTTCGGTGGTATAATACTATATTTCTGGTATTATTCTATCACCTTATGTGCACGACATGTATCCACATATCCGTATTTATTTTTATATTTCATGTCAAACTTAGACAAATCGGTGTCCGCACATCGCAAAGTGACTACTTTAATCACCCATATTTCCAAAACCTAAGTTTTTAAGGTAACTTGGGTGGTATAGTACTAAAGTTCTAGTTCTATTCTATCACCCTATGTGTACGTAATGTTAGCACACTTCCGTATTTATTTTATATTTCATGTCAAACTTAGACAAATCGCTGACCGCAAATCGCAAAGCGGCTAATTTAATCACCCATATTTCCAAAACCTAATTTTTTACGGTAACTTAGTTGGTATAATACTAAAGTTCTGGTTCTATTCTATCACCCTATGTGTACCTAATGTTAGCACACTTCCGTATTTATTTTATATTTCATGTCAAACCTAGACAAATCGCTGTCCGCAAATCGCAAAGCGACTACTTTAACCACCCATATTTCCAAAACCTAAGCTTTTACGGTAACTTCGGTGGTATAATACTATATTTCTGGTACTATTCTATCACCCTATGTGTACGTCATGTATCCGAAATTCCGTATTTATTTTTATATTTCATGTCAAACTTAGACAAATCGTTGTCCGCACATTGCAAAGCAACTAATTTAGTCATCCATATCTCCAAAACTTAAGTTTTTATGGTAACTTGGGTGGTGAAGTACAAAGGTTCTGGTCCTATTGTATCATCCTATGTGTACGTTATTTTGGCACACTTCCGTATTTATTTTATATTTCATGTCAAACATAGACAAATCGCTGTCTGCACATCGCAAAGCGACCAATTTAATCACCCATTTTTCCAAAACATAAGTTTTTAAGGTAACTCGGGTAGTATAGTTCTAAAGTTCTGGTCCTATTCTATCATCCTATGTTTACGTCATATTGGCACACTTCCGTACTTATTTTATATTTCATTTTAAAATAAGACAAATTGCTGTCCGTATATCGCAAAGCGACTACTTTAATCACCCATATTTCCAAAACCTAAGTTGTTATGGTTTTTGGGTGGTATAGTACTAAAGTTCTGGTACTATTCTATCATCCTATGCGTACGTCAAGTTGGCACACTTCCGTATTTATTTTATATTTCATGTCAAACTTTGACAAATCGCTTTCCGCACATCGCAAAGCGACTACTAATAACCCATATTTCCAAAACCTAAGTTTTTATGGTAACTTGGGTGGTATTGAACTAAAGTTCTGGCCCTATTCTATCATCCAATGTGTACGTCACGTTAGCACACTTCCGTATTTATTTGATATTTCATGTCAAACTTCGACAAATCGCTGACCGTGCATCGCAAAGTGGCTAATTTAAACACCCATATTTCCAAAACCTAAGTTTTTACGTTAACTTGGGTGGTACATTCCTACAGTTCTTGTCCTATTCTATCATTCTATGTGTACGTAATGTTGGCACTCTTCCGTATTTATTTTATATTTCATGTCAAACTTAGACAAATCGCTGTCCGCACATCGCATAGCGACTAATTTAATCACCCATATTTCAAAAACTAAAGTTGTTAAGGTAACTTGCGTGGTATAGTACTAAAGTTCTGGTACCATTCTATCACCCTATGTGTACCTAATGTTGGCACGGTTCCGTATTTATTTTATATTTCATGTCAAACTTAGATAATTCGCTGACCGCACATCGCAAAGCGGCTAATTTAATCACCCATATTTCCAAAACCTAAGTTTTTACGGTAACTTGGGTGGTATAGTCCTACAGTTCTTGTCCTATTCTATCATCCTAAGTGTACGTAATGTTGGCACACTTCTTTATTTATTTTATATTTCATGTCAAACTTAGACAAATCGCTGTCCGCACATCACAAAGCGACTACATTAATCACCCATATTTCCAAAACCTAAGTTTTTACGGTAACTTCGGCGGTAAAATACTATTTTTCTGGTAATATTCTATCACCCTATGTGTACGTCATGTATCCACACATCCGTATTTATTTTTATATTTCATGTAAAACCTAGAAAAATTGCTGTCCGCACATTGCAAAGCGAATACTTTAATCACCCATATTTCCAAAACCTAAGTTGTTATGGTGTTTGGGTGGTATAGTACGAAATTTCTGGTACTATTCTATCATCCTATGCGTACGTCATGTTGGCACACTTCCGTATTTATTTTATATTTCATGTCAAACTTTGACAAATCGATGTCCGCACATCGCAAAGCGACTACTTTAATCACCCATATTTCCAAAACCTAAGTTTTATGGTAACTTGAGTGGTATTGAACTAAAGTTCTGGCCCTATTCTATCATCCAATGTGTACGTCATGTTGGCACACTTCCGTATTTATATGATATTTCATGTCAAACTTAGACAAATCGCTGACCGTACATCGCAAAGCGGCTAATTTAATCACCCATATTTCCAAAACCTAAGTTTTTACGGTAACTTGGGTGGTACAGTCCTACAGTTCTTGTCCTATTCTATCATTCTATGTGTACGTAATGTTAGCACTCTTCCGTATTTATTTTTTATTTCATGTCAAACTTAGACAAATCGCTGTCCGCACATCGCATAGCGACTACTTTAATCACCCATATTTCCAAAACCTAAGTTTTTACGGTAACTTCGTTGGTATAATACTATATTTCTGCTACTATTCTATCACCCTATGTGTACGTCATGTATCCACACATCCGTATTTATTTTTATATTTCATGTTAAACTTAGAAAAATTGCTGTCCGCACATCGCAAAGCGACTACTTTAAACACCCATATTTCTATGTGTACGCCATGTATCCACACATCCGTATTTATTTTATATTTCATGTCAAACTTAAACAAATCGCTGTCCGCACATCGCAAAGCGACTACTTTAATCACCCATATTTCCAAAACCTAAGTTGTTAAGGTAACTTGCGTGGTATAGTACTAAAGTTCTGGTCCTATTCTATCATCTTATGCGTACGTCATGTTGGCACACTTCCGTATTTATTTTATATTTCATGTCAAACTTTGACAAATCGTTGTCCGCACATCGCAAAGCGACTACTTGAATCAGCCATATTTCCAAAACCTAAGTTTTTTTGTATCCACAATTCCGCATTTATTTTTATATTTCATGTCAAACATAGAAAATTTGCTGTCCGCACATCGTAAAGCGACTACTTTAATCACCCATATTTCAAAAACCTTAGTTGTTAAGGTAACTTGCGTGGTATAGTACTAAAGTTCTGGTCCTATTTTATCATCCTATGCGTACGTCATGTTGGCACACTTCCGTATTTATTTTATATATCATGTCAAACTTTGACAAATCGTTGTCCGCACATCGCAAAGCGACTACTTTAATCACCCATATTTCCAAAACCTAATTTTTTATGGTAACTTGGGTGGTAAAGTACAAAGGTTCTGGTTCTATTCTATCATCCTATGTGTACCTAATGTTGGCACGGTTCCGTATTTATTTTATATTTCATGTCAAACTTAGACAAATCGCTGACCGCACATCGCAAAGCGGCTAATTTAATCACCCATATTTCCAAAACCTAAGTTTTTACGGTAACTTGGGTGGTATAGTCCTACAGTTCTTGTCCTATTCTATCATCCTAAGTGTACGTAATGTTAGCAAATTTCCGTATTTATTTTATATTTCATGTCAAACCTAGAAAAATCGCTGACCGCACATCGCAAAGTGGCTAATTTAACAACCCATATTTCCAAAACCTAAGTTTTTACGGTAACTTCGGTGGTATAATACTATATTTCTGGTCCTATTCTATCACCTTATGTCTACGTCATGTATCCCCAATTCCGTATTTATTTTGTATTTCATGTCAAACTAAGAGAAATCGCTGACCGAACATCGCAAAGCGGCTACTATAACTACCCATATTTCCAAAACCTAAGTTTTTACGGTAACTTGTTTGGTATAATACTAAGGTTCTGGTTCTATTCTATCACCCTATGTGTACCTAATGTTGGCACACTTCCGTATTTATTTTATATTTCATGTCAAACTTAGACAAATCGTTAACCGCACATCGCAAAGCGGCTAATTTAATCACCCATACTTCCAAAACCTAAGTTTTTACGTAACTTCGGTGGTATAATACTATATTTCTGGTACTATTCTATCACCCTATTTGTACGTAATGTAATCAGAATTCCGTATTTATTTTTATATTTCATGTCAAATCTAGACAAATTGATGTCCGCACATCGCAAAGCGATTACTTTAATCACCCATATTTCGAAAACCTAAGTTGTTAAGGTAAATTGGGTGGTATAGTACTAAAGTTCTGGTCCTATTCTATCATCCTATGCGTACGTCATGTTGGCACAGTTCCGTATTTACTTTATATTTCATTTCAAACTAAGACAAATCGCTGTCCGTATATTGCAAAGCGATTACTTTAATCAGCCATATTTCCAAAACCTAAGTTTTTAAGGTAACTTCGGTGGTATAATACTATATTTCTGGTATTATTCTATCACCTTATGTGCACGTCATGTATCCACATATCCGTATTTATTTTTATATTTCATGTCAAACTTAGACAAATCGCTGTCCGCACATCGCAAAGTGACTACTTTAATCACCCATATTTCCAAAACCTAAGTTTTTAAGGTAACTTGGGTGGTATAGTACTAAAGTTCTAGTTCTATTCTATCACCCTATGTGTACCTAATGTTAGCACACTTCCGTATTTATTTTATATTTCATGTCAAACTTAGACAAATCGCTGACCGCAAATCGCAAAGCGGCTAATTTAATCACCCATATTTCCAAAACCTAATTTTTTACGGTAACTTATTTGGTATAATACTAAAGTTCTGGTTCTATTCTATCACCCTATGTGTACCTAATGTTAGCACACTTCCGTATTTATTTTATATTTCATGTCAAACCTAGACAAATCGCTGTCCGCACATCGCAAAGCGACTACTTTAACCACCCATATTTCCAAAACCTAAGCTTTTACGGTAACTTCGGTGGTATCTATATTTCTGGTACTATTCTATCACCCTATGTGTACGTCATGTATCCGAAATTCCGTATTTATTTTTATATTTCATGTCAAACTTAGACAAATCGCTGTCTGCACATCGCAAAGCGACCAATTTAATCACCCATTTTTCCAAAACATAAGTTTTTAAGGTAACTCGGGTAGTATAGTTCTAAAGTTCTGGTCCTATTCTATCATCCTATGTTTACGTCATATTGGCACACTTCCGTATTTATTTTATATTTCATTTTAAGATAAGACAAATTGCTGTCCGTATATCGCAAAGCGACTACTTTAATCAGCCATATTTCCAAAACCTAAGTTTTTTTTGTATCCACAATTCCGTATTTATTTTTATATTTCATGTCAAACATAGACAAATTGCTGTCCGCACATCGCAAAGCGACAAATTTAATCACCCATATTTCCAAAACCTAAGTTTTTAAGGTAACTCGGGTAGTACAGTTCTAAAGTTCTGGTCTTATTCTATCATCCTATGTGTACGTCATGTTGGCAGACTTCCATATTTATTTTATATTTCATTTCAAACTAAGACAAATCGCTGTCCGTATATCGCAAAGCGACTACTTTAATCAGCCATATTTCCAAAAACTAAGTTTTTACGGTAACTTGGGTTGTATAATACAAAGGTTCTGGTACAATTCTATCACCCTATGTGTACGTCATGTTGGCACACTTCCTCATTTATTTTATATTTCATGTATAATTTAGACAAATCGCTGTCCGCACATCGCAAAGCGACTACTTTAATCACCCATATTTCCAAAAACTAAGTTTTTAAGGTAACTTGGGTGGTATAGTCCTAATGTTCTGGTTCTATTCTATCACCCTATGTGTACCTAATGTTGGCACACTTCCGTATTTATTTTATATTTCATGTCAAACTTAGACAAATCGCTGACCGCACATCACAAAGCGGCTAATTTAATCACCCATATTTCCAAAACCAAAGTTTTTACGGTAACTTGGTTGGTATAATACTAAAGTTCTGGTTCTATTCTATCACCCTATGTGTACCTAATGTTAGCACACTTCCGTATTTATTTTATATTTCATGTCAAACCTAGACAAATCGCTGTCCGCACATCGCAAAGCGACTACTTTAACCACCCATATTTCCAAAACCTAAGCTTTTACGGTAACTTCGGTGGTATCTATATTTCTGGTACTATTCTATCACCCTATGTGTACGTCATGTATCCGAAATTCCGTATTTATTTTTATATTTCATGTCAAACTTAGACAAATCGCTGTCTGCACATCGCAAAGCGACCAATTTAATCACCCATTTTTCCAAAACATAAGTTTTTAAGGTAACTCGGGTAGTATAGTTCTAAAGTTCTGGTCCTATTCTATCATCCTATGTTTACGTCATATTGGCACACTTCCGTATTTATTATATATTTCATTTTAAAATAAGACAAATTGCTGTCCGTATATCGCAAAGCGACTACTTTAATCAGCCATATTTCCAAAACCTAAGTTTTTTTTGTATCCACAATTCCGTATTTATTTTTATATTTCATGTCAAACATAGACAAATTGCTGTGTGCACATCGCAAAGCGACAAATTTAATCACCCATATTTCCAAAACCTAAGTTTTTAAGGTAACTCGGGTAGTACAGTTCTAAAGTTCTGGTCTTATACTATCATCCTATGTGTACGTCATGTTGGCACACTTCCTTATTTATTTTATATTTCATTTCAAACTAAGACAAATCGCTGTCCGTATATCGCAAAGCGACTACTTTAATCAGCCATATTTCCAAAAACTAAGTTTTTACGGTAACTTGGGTTGTATAATACAAAGGTTCTGGTACTATTCTATCACCCTATGTGTACGTCATGTTGGCACACTTCCTCATTTATTTTATATTTCATGTATAATTTAGACAAATCGCTGTCCGCACATCGCAAAGCGACTACTTTAATCACCCATATTTCCAAAAACTAAGTTTTTAAGGTAACTTGGGTGGTATAGTCCTAATGTTCTGGTTCTATTCTATCACCCTATGTGTACCTAATGTTGGCACACTTCCGTATTTATTTTATATTTCATGTCAAACGTAGACAAATCGCTGACCGCACATCGCAAAGCGGCTAATTTAATCACCCATATTTCCAAAACCAAAGTTTTTACGGTAACTTGGTTGGTATAATACTAAAGTTCTGGTTCTATTCTATCAACCTATGTGTACCTAATTGTGTTACACTTCCTAATTTATTTTATATTTCATGTCAAACTTAGACAAATCGCTGACCGCACATCGCAAAGCGACTACTTTAACTACCCATATTTCCAAAACCTAAGTTTTTACGGTAACTTGGGTGGTATAGTCCTACAGTTTTTCCTATTCTATCATCCTGTGTGTACGTAATGTTGGCACACTTCTGTATTTATTTTTATATTTCATGTCAAACATGGACAAATGCTGTCCGCACATCGCAAAGCGACTACTTTAAATACCCATATTTCCAAAACCTAGGTTTTTGCGGTAACTTGGTTGGTATAATACTAAAGTTCTGGTTCTATTCGATCACCCTATGTGTATGTAATGTTAGCACACTTCCATATTTATTTTGTATTTCATGTCAAACTTAGACAAATCGCTAACCGCACATCGCAAAGCGGCTAATGTAATCACCCATATTTCCAAAACCTAAGTTTTTACGTTAACTTCGGTGGTATAATACTATATTTCTGGTACTTTTCTATCACCCTATGTGTACGTCATGTACCCACAATTCCGTATTTATTTTTATATTTCATGTCAAACTTAGACAAATCGCTGTCCGCACATCACAAAGTGACTACTTTAATCACCCATATTTCCAAAACTTAAGTTTTTAAGGTAACTTGGGTGGTATAGTACTAAGGTTCTGGTCATATTCTATCATCCTATGTTTACGTCATGTTGGCACACTTCTGTATTTATTTTATATTTCATGTCAAACTTTGACAAATCGATGTCCGCACATCGCAAAGCGACTACTTTAATCAGCCATATTTCAAAAACCTAAGTTTTTAAGGTAACTTGGGTGGTATAGTACTAAAGTTCTGGTCCTATTCTATCATTCTATGTTTACGTCATGTTGGCACACTTCCGTATTTATTTTATATTTCATGTCAAACTTTGACAAATCGTAGTCCGAACATCGCAAAGCGACTACTTTAATCACCCATTTTTCCAAAACCTAAGTTTTTATGGTAACTTGGGTGGTATAGTACAAAGGTTCTGGGCCTATTCTATCATCCAATGTGTATGTCATGTTGGCACACTTCCGTATTTTTTATATTTCATTCAAACTTAGACAAATCGCTAACCGCACATCGCAAAGTGGCTACTTTAATCACCCATATTTCCAAAAACTAAGTTTTTACGGTAACTTGGTTGGTATAATTCTAATTTCTGGTCCTATTCTATCACCCTATGTGTACGTCATGAATCCACAATTCCGTATTTATTTTTATATTTCATATCAAACTTAGACAAATCGCTGTCCGCACATCGCAAAGCGACTAATTTAAACACCCATATTTCGAAACCTAAGGTTTTAAGGTAACTTGGGTGGTATAGTACTAAAGTTCTGGTCCTATTCTATTATCTTATATGTACGTCATGTTGGCACACTATCGAATTTTTTTATATTTCAGGTCAAACTTAGACAAATCGCTGACCCCACATCGCAAAGCGGCTATTTTTATCACCCATATTTCCAAACCCTACGTTTTTACGGTAACTTGGGAGGTATATTACTAAATTTCTGATCCTATTCTATCACCCCAGGTGTACGTCATGTATCCACAATTCCGTATTTATTTTTATATTTCATGTCAAACATAGACAAATCGCTGTCTGCACATCGCAAAGCGACTAATTTAATCAGCCATATTTCAAAAACCTAAGTTTTTAAGGTAACTTGGGTGGTATAGTACTACAGTTCTGGTCTTATTCTATCATCCTATGTTTACGTCATTTTGGCACACTTCCGTATTTATTTTATATTTCTTGTCAAACTTTGACAAATCGTTGTCCGCACATCGCAAAGCGACTACTTTAATCACCCATATTTCCAAAACCTAGGTTTTTTTTGTATCCACAATTTCGTATTTATTTTTATATTTCATGTCAAACATAGACAAATTGCTGTCCGCACATCGCAAAGCGACTAATTTAATCACCCATATTTCCAAAACCTAAGTTTTTAAGGTAACTCGGGTAGTATAGTTCTAAAGTTCTGGTCTTATTCTATCATCCTATGTGTACGTCATGTTGGCACACTTCCGTATTTATTTTATATTTCATTTCAAACTAAGACAAATCGCTGTCCGTATATTGCAAAGCGACTACTTTGATCAGCCATATTTCCAAAACCTAAGTTTTTACGTTAACTTCGGTGGTATAATACTATATTTCTGGTACTTTTCTATCACCCTATGTGTACGTCATGTACCCACAATTCCGTATTTATTTTTATATTTCAAGTCAAACTTAGACAAATCGCTGTCCGCACATCGCAAAGTGACTACTTTAATCACCCATATTTCCAAAACTTAAGTTTTTAAGGTAACTTGGGTGGTATAGTACTAAAGTTCTGGTCCTATTCTATCATCCTATGTGTACGTCATGTTGGCAAACTTCCGTATTTATTTTATATTTCATGTCAAACTTTGACAAATCGTTGTCCGCACATCGCAAAGCGACTACTTTAATCAGCCATATTTCAAAAACCTAAGTTTTTAAGGTAACTTGGGTGGTATAGTACTAAAGTTCTGGTCCTATTCTATCATCCTATGTTTACGTAATGTTGGCACACTTCCGTATTTATTTTATATTTCATGTCAAACTTTGACAAATCGTTGTCCGCACATCGCAAAGCGGCTACTTTAATCACCCATATTTCCAAAACCTAAGTTTTTACGGTAACTTGGTTGGTATAATACTAAATTTCTGGTCCTATTCTATCACATTATGTGTACGTCATGTATCCACAATTCCGTATTTATTTTTATATTTCATATTAAACTTAGACAAATCGCTGTCCGCACATCGCAAAGCGACTAATTTAATCACCCATATTTCCGAAACCTAAGTTTTTAAGGTAACTTGGGTGGTATAGTACTAAAGTTCTGGTCCTATTCTATTATCTTATGTGTATGTCATGTTGGCACACTATCGTATCTTTTTATATTTAATGTCAAACTTTGACAAATCGTTGTCCGCACATCGCAAAGCGGCTTCTTTAATCAGCCATATTTCCAAAACCTAAGTTTTTACGTTAACTTGGGCGGTATATTACTAAATTTCTGGTCCTATTCTATCACCCCAGGTGTACGTCATGTATCCACAATTCCGTATTCATTTTTATATTTCATGTCAAACATGGACAAATCGCTGTCTGCACATTGCAAAGCGACTAATTTAATCAGCAATATTTCAAAAACCTAAGTTTTTAAGGTAACTTGGGTGGTATAATACTAAAGTTCTGGTCCTATTCTATCATCCTATGTTTACGTCATGTTGGTACACTTCCGTATTTATTTTATATTTCATGTCAAACTTTGACAAATCGTTGTCCGCACATCGCAAAGCGACTACTTTAATCACCCATATTTCCAAAACCTAAGTTTTTATGGTAACTTGGGTGATATAGTACAAAGGTTCTTGGCCTATTCTATCATCCAATGTGTATGTCATGTTGGCACACTTCCGTATTTATTTTATATTTCATTTCACACCAAGACAAATCGCTGTCCGTATATCGCAAAGCGACTACTTTAATCAGCCATATTTCAAAAACCTAAGTTTTTTTTGTATCCACAATTCCGTATTTATTTTTATAATTCATGTCAAACATGGACAAATTGCTGTCCGCACATCGCAAAGCGACTAATTAAATCACCAATACATCCAAAACCTAAGTTTTTAAGGTAACTCGGGTAGTATAGTTCTAAGGTTCTGGTCTTATTCTATCATCCTATGTGTACGTCATTTTGGCACACTTCCGTATTTATTTTATATTTCATTTCAAACTAAGACAAATCGCTGTCCGTGTATCGCAAAGCGACTACTTTGATCAGCCATATTTCCAAAACCTAAGTTTTTACGATAACTTGGGTGGTATAATACAAAAGTTCTGGTCCTATTCTATCACCCTAAGTGTACGTCATGTTGGCACACTTCCGTATTTATTTTATATTCCATGTAAAACTTAGACAAATCGCTGTCCGCACATCGCAAAGCGACTATTTTAATCACCCATATTTCCAAAACCTATGTTTTTAAGGTAACTTGGGTGGTATAGTCCTAAAGTTCTGTTTCTATTCTATCATCCTATGTGTACCTAATGTTGGCACACTTCCGTATTTATTTTATATTCCATGTCAAACTTAGTCAAATCGCTGACCGCACATCGCAAAGCGGCTAATTTAATCACCCATATTTCCAAAACCTAAGTTTTTACGGTAAATTCGCTGGTATAATACTATATTTCTGGTACTATTCTATCACCCTATGTGTACGTCATGTATCCACATTTCCGTATTTATTTTTATATTTCATGTCAAACTTAGACAAATCGCTGTCCGCACATCGCAAAGTGACTACTTTAATCACCCATATTTCAAAAACCTTAGTTTTTAAGGTAACTTGGGTGGTATAGTACTAAAGTTCTGGTTCTATTTTATCACCCTATGAGTAAGTAATGTTAGCACACTTCAGTATTTATTATATATTTCATGTCAAACTTTGACAAATCGCTGACCGCACATCGCAAAGCGGCTAATTTAATCACCCATATTTCAAAAACCTAAGTTTTTACGGTAACTTGGTTGGTATAATATTAAAGTTCTGGTTCTATTCTATCACCCTATGTTACCTAATGTTGGCAAACTTCCGTATTTATTTTATATTTCATGTCAAACCTAGACAAATCGCTGTCCGCACATCGCAAAGCGACTACTTTAACCACCCATATTTCCAAAACCTAAGTTTTTACGGTAACTTGGGTGGTATAGTCCTACAGTTCTTGTCCTATTCTATCATCCTATGTGTACGTAATGTTGGCACACTTCCGTATTTATTTTAAATTTCATGTCAAACTTAGACAAATCGCTGTTCGCATATCGCAAAGCGACTACTTTAACCACCCATATTTCCAAAACCTAAGTTTTTACGGTAATTTGGGTGGTATAGTACTAAAGTTCTGGTTCTATTCTATCATCCTAGGGGTACGTCATGTTGGCACACTTCCGTATTTATTTTATATTTCATGTCAAACTTAGACAAATCGCTGTCCGCACATCGCAAAGTGACTACTTTAATCACCCATATTTCAAAAACCTAAGTTTTTAAGGTAATTTGGGTGGTATAGTACTAACGTTCTGGTTCTATTTTATCACCCTATGTGTACGTAATGTTAGCACACTTCCGTATTTATTTTATATTTCATGTCAAACCTAGACATATCGCTGTCCGCACACCGCAAAGCGACTACTTTAACCACCCATATTTCCAAAACCTAAGTTTTAACGGTAAATTCGGTGGTATAATACTATCTTTCTGGTACTATTCTATCACCCTATGTGTACGTCATGTTGGCACACTTCCTTAATTATTTTAAACTTCATGTCAAACCTAGACACATCGCTGTCCGCACATCGCAAAGCGACTACTTTAACCACCCATATTTCCAAAACCTAAGTTTTTACGGTAAATTCGGTGGTAAAGTACAAAGGTTCTGGTCCTATTCTATCATCCTATGTGTACGTCATGTTGGCACACTTCCGTATTTATTTTTTATTTCATGTCAAACTAAGACAAATCGCTGACCGCACATCGCAAAGCGGCTACTTTAACCACCCATATTTCCAAAACGTATGTTTCTACGGTAACTTGTTTGTTACTATACTAAAGTTCTGGTCCTATTCTATTATCCTATGTGTACGTCATGTTGGCACACTTCCGTATTTTTTTTATATTTCATGTCCAACTTGGACAAATCGCTGACCACACATCGCAAATCGGCTACTTTTATCACCCATATTTCCAAACCCTACGTTTGGGGTAGGGTTCCATATTTACTTTATATTTCATTTCAAACTAAGACAAATCGCTGTCCGTATATCGCAAAGCGACTACTTTAATCAGCCATATTTCCAAAACCTAAGTTTTTACGGTAACTTGGGTGATAAAATACAAAAGTTCTGGTCCTAGTCTATCACCCTATGTGTACGTCCTGTTGGCAAACTTTTGTATTTATTTTATATTTCATGTAGAACTTAGACAAATCGCTGTGCGCACATCGCAAAGCGACTACTTTAATCACTCATATTTCCAAGACCTAAGTTTTTAAGGTAACTTGGGTGGTATAGTACTAACGTTCTTGTCCTATTCTATTGTCTTATGTGTGCGTCATGTTGGCACACTTCCGTATTTTTTTAAATTTTATGTCAAACCTAGACACATCGCTGTCCGCACATCGCAAAGCGACTACTTTAACCACCCATAAATATGGGTGGTCCATTTATTTGGTTTTGGAAATCCAAAACCAAAGTTTTTACGGTAAATTCGGTGGTATAATACTATATTTCTGGTACTATTTTATCACCCTATGTGTACGTCATGTATCCACAATTCCGTATTTATTTTTATATTTCATGTCAAACTTAGAAAAATCGTTGTCCGCACATCGCAAAGCGACTACTTTAATCAACCATATTTCCAAAACCTAAGTTTTTATGGTAACTTGGGTGGTAAAGTACAAAGGTTATGGTCCTATTCTATCATCCTATGTGTACGTCATGTTGGCACACTTCCGTATTTATTTTATATTTCATGTCAAACTAAGACAAATCGCAGACCGCACATCGCAAAGCGGCTACTTTAACCACCCATATTTCCAAAACGTAAGTTTCTACGGTAACTTGTTTGTTACTATACTAAAGTTCTGGTCCTATTCTATTATCCTATGTGTACGTCATGTTGGCACACTTCCGTATTTTTTTATATTTCATGTCCAACTTGGACAAATCGCTGACCACACATCGCAAATCGGCTATTTTTATCACCCATATTTCCAAACCCTACGTCTTTACGGTAACTTGGGCGGTATATTACTAAATTTCTGGTCCTATTCTATCATCCCAGGTGTACGTCATGTATCCACAATTCCGTATTTATTTTTATATTTCATGTCAAACATAGACCAATCGCTGTCCGTACATCGCAAAGCGACTAATTTAATCACCCATATTTCCAAAACCCAAGTTTTTAAGGTAACTCGGGTAGTATATTCCTAAAGTTCTGGTCCTATTCTATCATCCTATGTGTACGTCATGTTGGCACACTTCCATATTTATTTTATATTTCATTTCAAACTAAGACAAATCGCTGTCCGTATATCGCAAAGCGACTACTTTAATCAGCCATATTTACAAAACCTAAGTTTTTACGGTAACTTGGGTGATAAAATACAAAAGTTCTGGTCCTAGTCTATCACCCTATGTGTACGTCATGTTGGCACACTTTTGTATTTAATTAATATTTCATGTAGAACTTAGACAAATCGCTGTGCGCACATCGCAAAGCGACTACTTTAATCACCCATATTTCCAAAACCTATGTTTTTAAGGTAACTTGGGTGCTATAGTCCTAAAGGTCTGGTTCTATTCTATCACCCTATGTGTACCTAATGTTGGCATACTTCCGTATTTATTTTTTATTTCATGTCAAACTTAGACAAATCGTTGACCGCACATCGCAAAGCGGCTAATTTAATCACCCATATTTCCAAAACATAAGTTTTTAAAGTAACTTGGGTGGTATAGTCCTACAGTTCTTGTCCTATTCTATCACCCTATGTGTACCTAATGTTGGCATACTTCCGTATTTATTTTATATTTCATGTCAAACTTAGACAAATCGTTGACCGCACATCGCAAAGCGACTACTTTAATCAGCCATATTTCCAAAACCTAAGTTTTTACGGTAACTTGGGTGATAAAATACAAAAGTTCTGGTTCTATTCTATCACCCTATGTGTACGTAATTTTGGCACACTTCCGTATTTATTTTAAATTTCATGTCAAACCTAGAAAAATCGCTGACCGCACATCGCAAAGTGGCTAATTTAACAACCCATATTTCCAAAACCTAAGTTTTTACGGTAACTTCGGTGGTATAATACTATATTTCTGGTCCTATTCTATCACCTTATGTCTACGTCATGTATCCCCAATTCCGTATTTATTTTGTATTTCATGTCAAACTAAGAGAAATCGCTGACCGAACATCGCAAAGCGGCTACTATAACCACCCATATTTCCAAAACCTAAGTTTTTACGGTAACTTGTTTGGTATAATACTAAGGTTCTGGTTCTATTCTATCACCCTATGTGTACCTAATGTTGGCACACTTCCGTATTTATTTTATATTTCATGTCAAACTTAGACAAATCGTTAACCGCACATCGCAAAGCGGCTAATTTAATCACCCATATTTCCAAAACCTAAGTTTTTACGTAACTTCGGTGGTATAATACTATATTTCTGGTACTATTCTATCACCCTATTTGTACGTAATGTAATCAGAATTCCGTATTTATTTTTATATTTCATGTCAAATCTAGACAAATTGATGTCCGCACATCGCAAAGCGATTACTTTAATCACCCATATTTCGAAAACCTAAGTTGTTAAGGTAAATTGGGTGGTATAGTACTAAAGTTCTGGTCCTATTCTATCATCCTATGCGTACGTCATGTTGGCACAGTTCCGTATTTACTTTATATTTCATTTCAAACTAAGACAAATCGCTGTCCGTATATTGCAAAGCGACTACTTTAATCAGCCATATTTCCAAAACCTAAGTTTTTTTGTATCCACAATTCCGTATTTATTTTTATATTTCATTTCAAACATAGACAAATTGCTGTCCGCACATTCGCAAAGTGACTAATTTAATCACCCATATTTCCACAACCTAAGTTTTTAAGGTAACTTCGGTGGTATAATACTATATTTCTGGTATTATTCTATCACCTTATGTGCACGTCATGTATCCACATATCCGTATTTATTTTTATATTTCATGTCAAACTTAGACAAATCGCTGTCCGCACATCGCAAAGTGACTACTTTAATCACCCATATTTCCAAAACCTAAGTTTTTAAGGTAACTTGGGTGGTATAGTACTAAAGTTCTAGTTCTATTCTATCACCCTATGTGTACGTAATGTTAGCACACTTCCGTATTTATTTTATATTTCATGTCAAACTTAGACAAATCGCTGACCGCAAATCGCAAAGCGGCTAATTTAATCACCCATATTTCCAAAACCTAATTTTTTACGGTAACTTAGTTGGTATAATACTAAAGTTCTGGTTCTATTCTATCACCCTATGTGTACCTAATGTTAGCACACTTCCGTATTTATTTTATATTTCATGTCAAACCTAGACAAATCGCTGTCCGCACATCGCAAAGCGACTACTTTAACCACCCATATTTCCAAAACCTAAGCTTTTACGGTAACTTCGGTGGTATCTATATTTCTGGTACTATTCTATCACCCTATGTGTACGTCATGTATCCGAAATTCCGTATTTATTTTTATATTTCATGTCAAACTTAGACAAATCGCTGTCTGCACATCGCAAAGCGACCAATTTAATCACCCATTTTTCCAAAACATAAGTTTTTAAGGTAACTCGGGTAGTATAGTTCTAAAGTTCTGGTCCTATTCTATCATCCTATGTTTACGTCATATTGGCACACTTCCGTATTTATTTTATATTTCATTTTAAAATAAGACAAATTGCTGTCCGTATATCGCAAAGCGACTACTTTAATCAGCCATATTTCCAAAACCTAAGTTTTTTTTGTATCCACAATTCCGTATTTATTTTTATATTTCATGTCAAACATAGACAAATTGCTGTCCGCACATCGCAAAGCGACAAATTTAATCACCCATATTTCCAAAACCTAAGTTTTTAAGGTAACTCGGGTAGTACAGTTCTAAAGTTCTGGTCTTATACTATCATCCTATGTGTACGTCATGTTGACACACTTCCTTATTTATTTTATATTTCATTTCAAACTAAGACAAATCGCTGTCCGTATATCGCAAAGCGACTACTTTAATCAGCCATATTTCCAAAAACTAAGTTTTTACGGTAACTTGGGTTGTATAATACAAAGGTTCTGGTACTATTCTATCACCCTATGTGTACGTCATGTTGGCACACTTCCTCATTTATTTTATATTTCATGTCAAACTTAGACAAATCGCTGTCCGCACATCGCAAAGCGACTACTTTAATCACCCATATTTCCAAAAACTAAGTTTTTAAGGTAACTTGGGTGGTATAGTCCTAATGTTCTGGTTCTATTCTATCACCCTATGTGTACCTAATGTTGGCACACTTCCGTATTTATTTTATATTTCATGTCAAACGTAGACAAATCGCTGACCGCACATCGCAAAGCGGCTAATTTAATCACCCATATTTCCAAAACCAAAGTTTTTACGGTAACTTGGGTGGTATAGTCCTACAGTTTTTCCTATTCTATCATCCTGTGTGTACGTAATGTTGGCACACTTCTGTATTTATTTTTATATTTCATGTCAAACATGGACAAATGCTGTCCGCACATCGCAAAGCGACTACTTTAAATACCCATATTTCCAAAACCTAGGTTTTTGCGGTAACTTGGTTGGTATAATACTAAAGTTCTGGTTCTATTCGATCACCCTATGTGTATGTAATGTTAGCACACTTCCATATTTATTTTGTATTTCATGTCAAACTTAGACAAATCGCTAACCGCACATCGCAAAGCGGCTAATGTAATCACCCATATTTCCTAAACCTAAGTTTTTACGTTAACTTCGGTGGTATAATACTATATTTCTGGTACTTTTCTATCACCCTATGTGTACGTCATGTACCCACAATTCCGTATTTATTTTTATATTTCATGTCAAACTTAGACAAATCGCTGTCCGCACATCACAAAGTGACTACTTTAATCACCCATATTTCCAAAACTTAAGTTTTTAAGGTAACTTGGGTGGTATAGTACTAAGGTTCTGGTCATATTCTATCATCCTATGTTTACGTCATGTTGGCACACTTCTGTATTTATTTTATATTTCATGTCAAACTTTGACAAATCGATGTCCGCACATCGCAAAGCGACTACTTTAATCAGCCATATTTCAAAAACCTAAGTTTTTAAGGTAACTTGGGTGGTATAGTACTAAAGTTCTGGTCCTATTCTATCATTCTATGTTTACGTCATGTTGGCACACTTCCGTATTTATTTTATATTTCATGTCAAACTTTGACAAATCGTAGTCCGAACATCGCAAAGCGACTACTTTAATCACCCATTTTTCCAAAACCTAAGTTTTTATGGTAACTTGGGTGGTATAGTACAAAGGTTCTGGGCCTATTCTATCATCCAATGTGTATGTCATGTTGGCACACTTCCGTATTTTTTATATTTCATTCAAACTTAGACAAATCGCTAACCGCACATCGCAAAGTGGCTACTTTAATCACCCATATTTCCAAAAACTAAGTTTTTACGGTAACTTGGTTGGTATAATTCTAATTTCTGGTCCTATTCTATCACCCTATGTGTACGTCATGAATCCACAATTCCGTATTTATTTTTATATTTCATATCAAACTTAGACAAATCGCTGTCCGCACATCGCAAAGCGACTAATTTAAACACCCATATTTCGAAACCTAAGGTTTTAAGGTAACTTGGGTGGTATAGTACTAAAGTTCTGGTCCTATTCTATTATCTTATATGTACGTCATGTTGGCACACTATCGAATTTTTTTATATTTCAGGTCAAACTTAGACAAATCGCTGACCCCACATCGCAAAGCGGCTATTTTTATCACCCATATTTCCAAACCCTACGTTTTTACGGTAACTTGGGAGGTATATTACTAAATTTCTGATCCTATTCTATCACCCCAGGTGTACGTCATGTATCCACAATTCCGTATTTATTTTTATATTTCATGTCAAACATAGACAAATCGCTGTCTGCACATCGCAAAGCGACTAATTTAATCAGCCATATTTCAAAAACCTAAGTTTTTAAGGTAACTTGGGTGGTATAGTACTACAGTTCTGGTCTTATTCTATCATCCTATGTTTACGTCATTTTGGCACACTTCCGTATTTATTTTATATTTCTTGTCAAACTTTGACAAATCGTTGTCCGCACATCGCAAAGCGACTACTTTAATCACCCATATTTCCAAAACCTAGGTTTTTTTTGTATCCACAATTTCGTATTTATTTTTATATTTCATGTCAAACATAGACAAATTGCTGTCCGCACATCGCAAAGCGACTAATTTAATCACCCATATTTCCAAAACCTAAGTTTTTAAGGTAACTCGGGTAGTATAGTTCTAAAGTTCTGGTCTTATTCTATCATCCTATGTGTACGTCATGTTGGCACACTTCCGTATTTATTTTATATTTCATTTCAAACTAAGACAAATCGCTGTCCGTATATTGCAAAGCGACTACTTTGATCAGCCATATTTCCAAAACCTAAGTTTTTACGTTAACTTCGGTGGTATAATACTATATTTCTGGTACTTTTCTATCACCCTATGTGTACGTCATGTACCCACAATTCCGTATTTATTTTTATATTTCAAGTCAAACTTAGACAAATCGCTGTCCGCACATCGCAAAGTGACTACTTTAATCACCCATATTTCCAAAACTTAAGTTTTTAAGGTAACTTGGGTGGTATAGTACTAAAGTTCTGGTCCTATTCTATCATCCTATGTGTACGTCATGTTGGCAAACTTCCGTATTTATTTTATATTTCATGTCAAACTTTGACAAATCGTTGTCCGCACATCGCAAAGCGACTACTTTAATCAGCCATATTTCAAAAACCTAAGTTTTTAAGGTAACTTGGGTGGTATAGTACTAAAGTTCTGGTCCTATTCTATCATCCTATGTTTACGTAATGTTGGCACACTTCCGTATTTATTTTATATTTCATGTCAAACTTTGACAAATCGTTGTCCGCACATCGCAAAGCGGCTACTTTAATCACCCATATTTCCAAAACCTAAGTTTTTACGGTAACTTGGTTGGTATAATACTAAATTTCTGGTCCTATTCTATCACATTATGTGTACGTCATGTATCCACAATTCCGTATTTATTTTTATATTTCATATTAAACTTAGACAAATCGCTGTCCGCACATCGCAAAGCGACTAATTTAATCACCCATATTTCCGAAACCTAAGTTTTTAAGGTAACTTGGGTGGTATAGTACTAAAGTTCTGGTCCTATTCTATTATCTTATGTGTATGTCATGTTGGCACACTATCGTATCTTTTTATATTTAATGTCAAACTTTGACAAATCGTTGTCCGCACATCGCAAAGCGGCTTCTTTAATCAGCCATATTTCCAAAACCTAAGTTTTTACGTTAACTTGGGCCGTATATTACTAAATTTCTGGTCCTATTCTATCACCCCAGGTGTACGTCATGTATCCACATTTCCGTATTCATTTTTATATTTCATGTCAAACATGGACAAATCGCTGTCTGCACATTGCAAAGCGACTAATTTAATCAGCAATATTTCAAAAACCTAAGTTTTTAAGGTAACTTGGGTGGTATAATACTAAAGTTCTGGTCCTATTCTATCATCCTATGTTTACGTCATGTTGGTACACTTCCGTATTTATTTTATATTTCATGTCAAACTTTGACAAATCGTTGTCCGCACATCGCAAAGCGACTACTTTAATCACCCATATTTCCAAAACCTAAGTTTTTATGGTAACTTGGGTGATATAGTACAAAGGTTCTTGGCCTATTCTATCATCCAATGTGTATGTCATGTTGGCACACTTCCGTATTTATTTTATATTTCATTTCACACTAAGACAAATCGCTGTCCGTATATCGCAAAGCGACTACTTTAATCAGCCATATTTCAAAAACCTAAGTTTTTTTTGTATCCACAATTCCGTATTTATTTTTATAATTCATGTCAAACATGGACAAATTGCTGTCCGCACATCGCAAAGCGACTAATTAAATCACCAATACATCAAAAACCTAAGTTTTTAAGGTAACTCGGGTAGTATAGTTCTAAGGTTCTGGTCTTATTCTATCATCCTATGTGTACGTCATTTTGGCACACTTCCGTATTTATTTTATATTTCATTTCAAACTAAGACAAATCGCTGTCCGTATATCGCAAAGCGACTACTTTGATCAGCCATATTTCCAAAACCTAAGTTTTTACGATAACTTGGGTGGTATAATACAAAAGTTCTGGTCCTATTCTATCACCCTATGTGTACGTCATGTTGGCACACTTCCGTATTTATTTTATATTCCATGTAAAACTTAGACAAATCGCTGTCCGCACATCGCAAAGCGACTATTTTAATTACCCATATTTCCAAAACCTATGTTTTTAAGGTAATTTGGGTGGTATAGTACTAAAGTTCTGGTTCTATTTTATCACCCTATGAGTAAGTAATGTTAGCACACTTCAGTATTTATTTTATATTTCATGTCAAACTTTGACAAATCGCTGACCGCACATCGCAAAGCGGCTAATTTAATCACCCATATTTCAAAAACCTAAGTTTTTACGGTAACTTGGTTGGTATAATATTAAAGTTCTGGTTCTATTCTATCACCCTATGTTACCTAATGTTGGCAAACTTCCGTATTTATTTTATATTTCATGTCAAACCTAGACAAATCGCTGTCCGCACATCGCACAGCGACTACTTTAACCACCCATATTTCCAAAACCTAAGTTTTTACGGTAACTTGGGTGGTATAGTCCTACAGTTCTTGTCCTATTCTATCATCCTATGTGTACGTAATGTTGGCACACTTCCGTATTTATTTTAAATTTCATGTCAAACTTAGACAAATCGCTGTTCGCATATCGCAAAGCGACTACTTTAACCACCCATATTTCCAAAACCTAAGTTTTTACGGTAACTTTGGTGGTATAGTACTAAAGTTCTGGTTCTATTCTATCATCCTAGGGGTACGTCATGTTGGCACACTTCCGTATTTATTTTATATTTCATGTCAAACTTAGACAAATCGCTGTCCGCACATCGCAAAGTGACTACTTTAATCACCCATATTTCAAAAACCTAAGTTTTTAAGGTAATTTGGGTGGTATAGTACTAAAGTTCTGGTTCTATTTTATCACCCTATGTGTACGTAATGTTAGCACACTTCCGTATTTATTTTATATTTCATGTCAAACCTAGACATATCGCTGTCCGCACACCGCAAAGCGACTACTTTAACCACCCATATTTCCAAAACCTAAGTTTTAACGGTAAATTCGGTGGTATAATACTATCTTTCTGGTACTATTCTATCACCCTATGTGTACGTCATGTTGGCACACTTCCTTAATTATTTTAAACTTCATGTCAAACCTAGACACATCGCTGTCCGCACATCGCAAAGCGACTACTTTAACCACCCATATTTCCAAAACCTAAGTTTTTACGGTAAATTCGGTGGTAAAGTACAAAGGTTCTGGTCCTATTCTATCATCCTATGTGTACGTCATGTTGGCACACTTCCGTATTTATTTTTTATTTCATGTCAAACTAAGACAAATCGCTGACCGCACATCGCAAAGCGGCTACTTTAACCACCCATATTTCCAAAACGTATATTTCTACGGTAACTTGTTTGTTACTATACTAAAGTTCTGGTCCTATTCTATTATCCTATGTGTACGTCATGTTGGCACACTTCCGTATTTTTTTTATATTTCATGTCCAACTTGGACAAATCGCTGACCACACATCGCAAATCGGCTACTTTTATCACCCATATTTCCAAACCCTACGTTTGGGGTAGGGTTCCATATTTACTTTATATTTCATTTCAAACTAAGACAAATCGCTGTCCGTATATCGCAAAGCGACTACTTTAATCAGCCATATTTCCAAAACCTAAGTTTTTACGGTAACTTGGGTGATAAAATACAAAAGTTTTGGTCCTAGTCTATCACCCTATGTGTACGTCCTGTTGGCAAACTTTTGTATTTATTTTATATTTCATGTAGAACTTAGACAAATCGCTGTGCGCACATCGCAAAGCGACTACTTTAATCACTCATATTTCCAAGACCTAAGTTTTTAAGGTAACTTGGGTGATATAGTACTAACGTTCTTGTCCTATTCTATTGTCTTATGTGTGCGTCATGTTGGCACACTTCCGTATTTTTTTAAATTTTATGTCAAACCTAGACACATCGCTGTCCGCACATCGCAAAGCGACTACTTTAACCACCCATATTTCCAAAACCAAAGTTTTTACGGTAAATTCGGTGGTATAATACTATATTTCTGGTACTATTTTATCACCCTATGTGTACGTCATGTATCCACAATTCCGTATTTATTTTTATATTTCATGTCAAACTTAGAAAAATCGTTGTCCGCACATCGCAAAGCGACTACTTTAATCAACCATATTTCCAAAACCTAAGTTTTTATGGTAACTTGGGTGGTAAAGTACAAAGGTTATGGTCCTATTCTATCATCCTATGTGTACGTCATGTTGGCACACTTCCGTATATATTTTATATTTCATGTCAAACTAAGACAAATCGCTGACCGCACATCGCAAAGCGGCTACTTTAACCACCCATATTTCCAAAACGTAAGTTTCTACGGTAACTTGTTTGTTACTATACTAAATTTCTGGTCCTATTCTATCATCCTATGTGTACGTCATGTTGGCACACTTCCATATTTATTTTATATTTCATTTCAAACTAAGACAAATCGCTGTCCGTATATCGCAAAGCGACTACTTTAATCAGCCATATTTACAAAACCTAAGTTTTTACGGTAACTTGGGTGATAAAATACAAAATTTCTGGTCCTAGTCTATCACCCTATGTGTACGTCATGTTGGCACACTTTTGTATTTAATTAATATTTCATGTAGAACTTAGACAAATCGCTGTGCGCACATCGCAAAGCGACTACTTTAATCACCCATATTTCCAAAACCTATGTTTTTAAGGTAACTTGGGTGCTATAGTCCTAAAGGTCTGGTTCTATTCTATCACCCTATGTGTACCTAATGTTGGCATACTTCCGTATCTATTTTTTATTTCATGTCAAACTTAGACAAATCGTTGACCGCACATCGCAAAGCGGCTAATTTAATCACCCATATTTCCAAAACATAAGTTTTTAAAGTAACTTGGGTGGTATAGTCCTACAGTTCTTGTCCTATTCTATCACCCTATGTGTACCTAATGTTGGCATACTTCCGTATTTATTTTATATTTCATGTCAAACTTAGACAAATCGTTGACCGCACATCGCAAAGCGACTACTTTAATCAGCCATATTTCCAAAACCTAAGTTTTTACGGTAACTTGGGTGATAAAATACAAAAGTTCTGGTTCTATTCTATCACCCTATGTGTACGTAATTTTGGCACACTTCCGTATTTATTTTAAATTTCATGTCAAAATTAGACAAATCGCTGTCCGCACACCTTAAAGCGGCAAATTTAATCACCCATATTTCCAAAACCTAAGTTTTTACGGTAACTTGGTTGGTATAATATTAAAGTTCTGCTTCTATTCTATCACCCTATGTGTACCTAATGTTGGCACACTTCCGTATTTATTTTATATTTCATATCAAACCTAGACAAATCGCTGACCGCACATCGCAAAGCGGCTAATTTAACCACCCATATTTCCAAAACCTAAGTTTTTACGGTAACTTTGGTGGTATAATACTAAATTTCTGGTCCTTTTCTATCATCCTATGTGTACGTAATGTTGGCACACTTCCGTATTTATTTTATATTTCATGTCAAACTTAGACAAATCAATAACCACACATCGCAAAGCGGCTGATTTAATCACCCATATTTCCAAAACCTAAGTTTTTACGGTAACCTGGGTGGTATAGTCCTACAGTTCTTGTCCTATTCTATTATCCTAGGTATTATGCTGGACATTTATTGGGCAACTCACCACCTTCAGGTTATTTATGGCGTTTGGTCCTATGGTGAAGATTTTGTTGGTAAAATCCTCTTGTCAATATTAAAAATAACAGTCAAAAAACACGTACACACACACGAAAACACATACACGCCTCGAAACGAAACGTGTGTGTGTACGTGTTTTTTGACTGTTATTTTTGATGTTGACAAGAGGATTTTACCAACAAAATCTTCACCATAGGACCAAACGGCATAAATAACCTGAAGGTGGTGAGTTGCCCATTAAATGTCCAGCATAATTCAGATACCCCACCTAAAAATGTCTTTTAAAGAAAGCATCCTAGGTATACGTAATGTTGGCACACTTCTTTATTTATTTTATATTTCATGTCAAACTTAGACAAATCGCTGTCCGCACATCGCAAAGCGACTACTTTAATCAACCATATTTCCAAAACCTAAGTTTTTACGGTAATTTCGGTGGTATAATACTATATTTCTGGTCCTATTCTATCACCCTATGTCTACGTCATGTATCCCCAATTCCGTATTTATTTTTATAATTCATGTTAAACTTAGACACATCGCTGCCGGCACATCGCAAAGCAACTAATTTAATCACCCATATTTCCAAAACCTAATTTTTTAAGATAACTTGGGTTGTACAGTACAAAAGTTCTGGTCCTATTTTATCATCCGATGTGTACGTCATGTTGGCACACTTCCGTATTTTTTTATATTACATTCAAACTTTGACAAATCGCTGACCGCACATAGCAAAGCGGCTACTTTAATCACCCATATTTCCAAAACCTAAGTTTTTAAGGTAATTTGGGTGGTATAACACTAAATTGCTGGTCCTAATATATCACCCTATGTGCACGTCATGTATCCACAATTCCTTATTGATTTTTATAATTCATATCAAACTTAGACAAATCGCTGTCCGCACATCACAAAGCGATTACTTTAATCACCCATATTTCCAAAACCTAAGTTTTTAAGGTAACTTGGTTGGTATAATACTAAATTTCTGGTCCTATTCTATCACCCAATGTGTACGTCATGTATCCACAATTCCGTATTTATTTTTATATTTCATGTCAAACTTAGACCACTGTCCGCACATCGCAAAGCGACTAATTCAATCACCCATATTTCCAAAACCAAAGTTTTTACGGTAACTTGTTTGGTATAGTACTAAAGTTCTTGTTCTATTCTATCACCCTATGTGTACGTCATTTTGGCACACTTCCGTAATTATTTCAGATTTCATGTCTAAGTCAGGCGGATCTCTGTCCACCCATCGCAAAGCGGCTAATTTAATCACCCATATTTATAAAACCTAGGTTTTTACGGTAACTTGGGTGGTATAACACTAAATTTCTGGTCCTATTCTATCATCCTAAGTGTACGTCATGTTGGGACACTTCCGTATTTATTTTATATTTCATGTCAAACTTAGACAAATCGCTGACCGCACATCGCAAAGCGGCTACTTTAACCACCCATATTTCCAAAACCTAAGTTTTTCCGGTAACTTGTTTGGTATACAACTAAAGTTCTGGTTCTATTCTATCACCCTATGTGTACGTAATGTTAGCACACTTCCGTATTTATTTTATATTTCATGTAAAACTTAGACAAATCGCTGACCGCACATCGCAAAGCGGCTAATTTAATCACCCATATTTCCAAAAATCAAGTTTTTAAGGTAACTTGGGTGGTATCGTATTAAGGTTCTGGTCCTCTTCTATCATCCCATGTGTACGTCATGTTGGAACACTTCGGTATTTATTTTATATTTCATTTCAAACTAAGACAAATCGCTGTCTGTATATCGCAAAGCGACTACTTTAATCAGCCATATTTCCAAAACCTAAGTTTTTACGGTAACTTGGGTAGTATAGTTTTAAAGTTCTGGTCCTATTCTATCATCCTATGTGTACGTCATGTTGGCACGCTTCGGTATTTATTTTATATTTCATTTCAAACTAAGACAAATCGCTGTCTGTATATCGCAAAGCGACTACTTTAATCAGCCATATTTCCAAAACCTAAGTTTTTACGGTAACTTGGGTAGTATAGTTCTAAAGTTCTGGTCCTATTCTATCATCCTATGTGTACGTCATGTTGGCACACTTCCGTATTTATTTTATATTTCATTTCAAACTAAGGCAAATCGCTGTCCGTATATCGCAAAGCGACTACTTCAATCAGCCATATTTCCAAAACCTAAGTTTTTTTTGTATCCACAATTCCGTATTTATTTTTATATTTCATGTCAAACATAGACAAATTGCTGTCCGCACATCGCAAAGCGACTAGTTTAATCACCCATATTTCCAAAACCTAAGTTTTTAAAGTAACTCGGGTAGTATAGTTCTAAAGTTCTGGTCCTATTCTATCATCCTATGTGTACGTCTTGTTGGCACACTTCCGTATTTACTTTATATTTCATTTCAAAATAAGACAAATCGCTGTCCGTATATCGCAAAGCGACTACTTTAATCAGCCATATTTCCAAAACCTAAGTTTTTACGGTAACTTGGTTGGTATAATACAAAATTTCTGATCCTATTCTATCACCCTATGTGTACGTCATGTTGGCACACTTCCGTATTTATTTTATATTTCATGTCAAACTTAGACAAATCGCTGTCCGCACATCGCAAAGCGACTACTTTAATCACCCATATTTCCAAAACCTATGTTTTTAAGGTAACTTGGGTGGTATAGTCCTAAAGTTCTGGTTCTATTCTATTACCCTATGTGTACCTAATGTTGGCACACTTCCGTATTTATTTTATATTTCATGTCAAACTTAGACAAATCGCTGACCGCACATCGCAAAGCGGCTAATTTAATCACCCATATTTCCAAAACCTAAGTTTTTACGGTAACTTGAGTGGTATAGTCCTACAGTTCTTGTCCTATTCTATCATCCTATGAGTACGTAATGTTGGCACACCTCCGTATTTATTTTAAATTTCATGTCAAAATTAGACAAATCGCTGTCCGCACATCGCAAAGCGACTACTTTAACCACCCATATTTCCAAAACCTAAGTTTTTACGGTAACTTCGGTGGTATAATACTATATTTCTGGTACTATTCTATCAACCTGTGTGTACGTCATGTATCCACATTTCCGTATTTATTTTTATATTTCTTGTCAAACTTGGACAAATCGCTGTCCGCACATCGCAAAGTGACTACTTTAATCACCAATATTTCCAAAGCCTAAGTTTTTAAGGTAACTTGGGTGGTATAGTACTAAAGTTCTGGTTCTAATTTTATCACCCTATGTGTACGTAATGTTAGCATACTTCCGTATTTATTTTATATTTCATGTCAAACTTAGACAAATCGCTGACCGCACATCGAAAAGCGGCTAATTTCATCACCCATATTTCCAAAACCTAAGTTTTTACGGTAACTTGTTTGTTATTATACTAAAGTTCTGGTCCTATTCTATTATCCTATGTGTACGTCATGTTGGCACACTTCCGTATTATTTTATATTTCATGTCAAACTTAGACAAATCGCTGACCACACATCGCAACTCGGCAACTTTTATCACCCATATTTCCAAACCCTACTTTTTTACGGTAACTTGGTCGGTATATTACTAAATTTCTGGTCCTATTCTATCACCCCAGGTGTACGTCATGTATCCACAATTCCGTATTTATTTTTATATTTCATGTCAAACATAGACAAATTGCTGTCCGCACATCGCATAGCGACTAATTTAATCACCCATATTTCCAAAACCTAAGTTTTTAAGGTATCTCGGGTAGTATAGTTCTATAGTTCTGGTCCTATTCTATCATCCTATGTGTACGTCATGTTGGCACACTTCCTTATTTATTTTATATTTCATGTAAAATTTAGACAAATCGCTGTCCGCACATCGCAAAGCGACTACTTTAATCACGCATATTTCCAAAACCTAAGTTTTTATGGTTACTTGGGTAGTATAGTTCTAAAGTTCTGTTCCTATTCTATCATCCTATGTGTACGTCATGTTTGCACACTTCCGTATTTATTTTATATTTCATTTCAAACTAAGGCAAATCGCTGTCCGTATATCGCAAAGCGACTACTTCAATCAGCCATATTTCCAAAACCTAAGTTTTTTTTGTATCCACAATTCCGTATTTATTTTTATATTTCATGTCAAACATAGACAAATTGCTGTCCGCACACCGCAAAGCGACTACTTTAACCACCCATATTTCCAAAACCTAAGTTTTTACGGTAACTTGGTTGGTATAATATTAAAGTTCTGCTTCTATTCTATCACCCTTTGTGTACCTAATGTTGGAACACTTCTGTATTTATTTTATATTTCATGTCAAACCTAGACAAATCGCTGACCACACATCTTAAATCGGCTAGTTTTATCACCCATATTTCCAAACCCTACGATTTTACGGTAACTTGGTTGGTATAATACTAAAGTTCTGGTTCTATTCTATCACCCTATGTGTATGTAATGTTAGCACACTTCTATATTTATTTTATATTTCATGTCAAACTTAGACAAATCGCTAACCGCACATCGCAAAGCGGCTGATTTAATCACCCATAGTTCCAAAACCTAAGTTTTTACGGTAACCTGGGTGGTATAGTCCTACAGTTCTTGTCCTATTCTATCATCCTAGGTATACGTAATGTTGGCACACTTCTTTATTTATTTTATATTTCATGTCAAACTTAGACAAATCGATGTCCGCACATCGCAAAGCGACTACTTTAATCAGCCATATTTCAAAAACCTAAGTTTTTAAGGTAACTTGGGTGGTATAGTACTAAAGTTCTGGTCCTATTCTATCATTCTATGTTTACGTCATGTTGGCACACTTCCGTATTTATTTTATATTTCATGTCAAACTTTGACAAATCGTAGTCCGAACATCGCAAAGCGACTACTTTAATCACCCATTTTTCCAAAACCTAAGTTTTTATGGTAACTTGGGTGGTATAGTACAAAGGTTCTGGGCCTATTCTATCATCCAATGTGTATGTCATGTTGGCACACTTCCGTATTTTTTATATTTCATTCAAACTTAGACAAATCGCTAACCGCACATCGCAAAGTGGCTACTTTAATCACCCATATTTCCAAAAACTAAGTTTTTACGGTAACTTGGTTGGTATAATTCTAATTTCTGGTCCCAATTTATCACCCTATGTGTACGTCATAAATCCACAATTCCGTATTTATTTTTATATTTCATATCAAACTTAGACAAATCGCTGTCCGCACATCGCAAAGCGACTAATTTAAACACCCATATTTCGAAACCTAAGGTTTTAAGGTAACTTGGGTGGTATAGTACTAAAGTTCTGGTCCTATTCTATTATCTTATATGTACGTCATGTTGGCACACTATCGAATTTTTTTATATTTCAGGTCAAACTTAGACAAATCGCTGACCCCACATCGCAAAGCGGCTATTTTTATCACCCATATTTCCAAACCCTACGTTTTTACGGTAACTTGGGAGGTATATTACTAAATTTCTGATCCTATTCTATCACCCCAGGTGTACGTCATGTATCCACAATTCCGTATTTATTTTTATATTTCATGTCAAACATAGACAAATCGCTGTCTGCACATCGCAAAGCGACTAATTTAATCAGCCATATTTCAAAAACCTAAGTTTTTAAGGTAACTTGGGTGGTATAGTACTACAGTTCTGGTCTTATTCTATCATCCTATGTTTACGTCATTTTGGCACACTTCCGTATTTATTTTATATTTCTTGTCAAACTTTGACAAATCGTTGTCCGCACATCGCAAAGCGACTACTTTAATCACCCATATTTCCAAACCTAGGTTTTTTTTGTATCCACAATTCCGTATTTATTTTTATATTTCATGTCAAACATAGACAAATTGCTGTCCGCACATCGCAAAGCGACTAATTTAATCACCCATATTTCCAAAACCTAAGTTTTTAAGGTAACTCGGGTAGTATAGTTCTAAAGTTCTGGTCTTATTCTATCATCCTATGTGTACGTCATGTTGGCACACTTCCGTATTTATTTTATATTTCATTTCAAACTAAGACAAATCGCTGTCCGTATATTGCAAAGCGACTACTTTGATCAGCCATATTTCCAAAACCTAAGTTTTTACGTTAACTTCGGTGGTATAATACTATATTTCTGGTACTTTTCTATCACCCTATGTGTACGTCATGTACCCACAATTCCGTATTTATTTTTATATTTCAAGTCAAACTTAGACAAATCGCTGTCCGCACATCGCAAAGTGACTACTTTAATCACCCATATTTCCAAAACTTAAGTTTTTAAGGTAACTTGGGTGGTATAGTACTAAAGTTCTGGTCCTATTCTATCATCCTATGTGTACGTCATGTTGGCAAACTTCCGTATTTATTTTATATTTCATGTCAAACTTTGACAAATCGTTGTCCGCACATCGCAAAGCGACTACTTTAATCAGCCATATTTCAAAAACCTAAGTTTTTAAGGTAACTTGGGTGGTATAGTACTAAGGTTCTGGTCCTATTCTATCATCCTATGTTTACGTAATGTTGGCACACTTCCGTATTTATTTTATATTTCATGTCAAACTTTGACAAATCGTTGTCCTCACATCGCAAAGCGGCTACTTTAATCACCCATATTTCCAAAACCTAAGTTTTTACGGTAACTTGGTTGGTATAATACTAATTTCTGGTCCTATTCTATCACATTATGTGTACGTCATGTATCCACAATTCCGTATTTATTTTTATATTTCATATTAAACTTAGACAAATCGCTGTCCGCACATCGCAAAGCGACTAATTTAATCACCCATATTTCCGAAACCTAAGTTTTTAAGGTAACTTGGGTGGTATAGTACTAAAGTTCTGGTCCTATTCTATTATCTTATGTGTATGTCATGTTGGCACACTATCGTATCTTTTTATATTTAATGTCAAACTTTGACAAATCGTTGTCCGCACATCGCAAAGCGGCTTCTTTAATCAGCCATATTTCCAAAACCTAAGTTTTTACGTTACTTGGGCGGTATATTACTAAATTTCTGGTCCTATTCTATCACCCCAGGTGTACGTCATGTATCCACAATTCCGTATTCATTTTTATATTTCATGTCAAACATGGACAAATCGCTGTCTGCACATTGCAAAGCGACTAATTTAATCAGCAATATTTCAAAAACCTAAGTTTTTAAGGTAACTTGGGTGGTATAATACTAAAGTTCTGGTCCTATTCTATCATCCTATGTTTACGTCATGTTGGTACACTTCCGTATTTATTTTATATTTCATGTCAAACTTTGACAAATCGTTGTCCGCACATCGCAAAGCGACTACTTTGATCAGCCATATTTCCAAAACCTAAGTTTTTACGATAACTTGGGTGGTATAATACAAAAGTTCTGGTCCTATTCTATCACCCTATGTGTATGTCATGTTGGCACACTTCCGTATTTATTTTATATTTCATTTCACACTAAGACAAATCGCTGTCCGTATATCGCAAAGCGACTACTTTAATCAGCCATATTTCAAAAACCTAAGTTTTTTTTGTATCCACAATTCCGTATTTATTTTTATAATTCATGTCAAACATGGACAAATTGCTGTCCGCACATCGCAAAGCGACTAATTAAATCACCAATACATCCAAAACCTAAGTTTTTAAGGTAACTCGGGTAGTATAGTTCTAAGGTTCTGGTCTTATTCTATCATCCTATGTGTACGTCATTTTGGCACACTTCCGTATTTATTTTATATTTCATTTCAAACTAAAACAAATCGCTGTCCGTATATCGCAAAGCGACTACTTTGATCAGCCATATTTCCAAAACCTAAGTTTTTACGATAACTTGGGTGGTATAATACAAAAGTTCTGGTCCTATTCTATCACCCTATGTGTACGTCATGTTGGCACACTTCCGTATTTATTTTATATTCCATGTAAAACTTAGACAAATCGCTGTCCGCACATCGCAAAGCGACTATTTTAATCACCCATATTTCCAAAACCTATGTTTTTAAGGTAACTTGGGTGGTATAGTCCTAAAGTTCTGTTTCTATTCTATCATCCTATGTGTACCTAATGTTGGCACACTTCCGTATTTATTTTATATTCCATGTCAAACTTAGTCAAATCGCTGACCGCACATCGCAAAGCGGCTAATTTAATCACCCATATTTCCAAAACCTAAGTTTTTACGGTAAATTCGCTGGTATAATACTATATTTCTGGTACTATTCTATCACCCTATGTGTACGTCATGTATCCACATTTCCGTACTTATTTTTATATTTCATGTCAAACTTAGACAAATCGCTGTCCGCACATCGCACGGTGACTACTTTAATCAGCCATATTTCAAAAACCTAAGTTTTTAAGGTAACTTGGGTGGTATAGTACTAAAGTTCTGGTCCTATTCTATCATTCTATGTTTACGTCATGTTGGCACACTTCCGTATTTATTTTATATTTCATGTCAAACTTTGACAAATCGTAGTCCGAACATCGCAAAGCGACTACTTTAATCACCCATTTTTCCTAAACCTAAGTTTTTATGGTAACTTGGGTGGTATAGTACAAAGGTTCTGGGCCTATTCTATCATCCAATGTGTATGTCATGTTGGCACACTTCCGTATTTTTTATATTTCATTCAAACTTAGACAAATCGCTAACCGCACATCGCAAAGTGGCTACTTTAATCACCCATATTTCCAAAAACTAAGTTTTTACGGTAACATGGTTGGTATAATTCTAATTTCTGGTCCCAATTTATCACCCTATGTGTACGTCATAAATCCACAATTCCGTATTTATTTTTATATTTCATATCAAACTTAGACAAATCGCTGTCCGCACATCGCAAAGCGACTAATTTAAACACCCATATTTCGAAACCTAAGGTTTTAAGGTAACTTGGGTGGTATAGTACTAAAGTTCTGGTCCTATTCTATTATCTTATATGTACGTCATGTTGGCACACTATCGAATTTTTTTACATTTCAGGTCAAACTTAGACAAATCGCTGACCCCACATCGCAAAGCGGCTATTTTTATCACCCATATTTCCAAACCCTACGTTTTTACGGTAACTTGGGAGGTATATTACTAAATTTCTGATCCTATTCTATCACCCCAGGTGTACGTCATGTATCCACAATTCCGTATTTATTTTTATATTTCATGTCAAACATAGACAAATCGCTGTCTGCACATCGCAAAGCGACTAATTTAATCAGCCATATTTCAAAAACCTAAGTTTTTAAGGTAACTTGGGTGGTATAGTACTACAGTTCTGGTCTTATTCTATCATCCTATGTTTACGTCATTTTGGCACACTTCCGTATTTATTTTATATTTCTTGTCAAACTTTGACAAATCGTTGTCCGCACATCGCAAAGCGACTACTTTAATCACCCATATTTCCAAAACCTAGGTTTTTTTTGTATCCACAATTCCGTATTTATTTTTATATTTCATATCAAACATAGACAAATTGCTGTCCGCACATCGCAAAGCGACTAATTTAATCACCCATATTTCCAAAACCTAAGTTTTTAAGGTAACTCGGGTAGTATAGTTCTAAAGTTCTGGTCTTATTCTATCATCCTATGTGTACGTCATGTTGGCACACTTCCGTATTTATTTTATATTTCATTTCAAACTAAGACAAATCGCTGTCCGTATATTGCAAAGCGACTACTTTGATCAGCCATATTTCCAAAACCTAAGTTTTTACATTAACTTCGGTGGTATAATACTATATTTCTGGTACTTTTCTATCACCCTATGTGTACGTCATGTACCCACAATTCCGTATTTATTTTTATATTTCAAGTCAAACTTAGACAAATCGCTGTCCGCACATCGCAAAGTGACTACTTTAATCACCCATATTTCCAAAACTTAAGTTTTTAAGGTAACTTGGGTGGTATAGTACTAAAGTTCTGGTCCTATTCTATCATCCTATGTGTACGTCATGTTGGCAAACTTCCGTATTTATTTTATATTTCATGTCAAACTTTGACAAATCGTTGTCCGCACATCGCAAAGCGACTACTTTAATCAGCCATATTTCAAAAACCTAAGTTTTTAAGGTAACTTGGGTGGTATAGTACTAAGGTTCTGGTCCTATTCTATCATCCTATGTTTACGTAATGTTGGCACACTTCCGTATTTATTTTATATTTCATGTCAAACCTTGACAAATCGTTGTCCGCACATCGCAAAGCGGCTACTTTAATCACCCATATTTCCAAAACCTAAGTTTTTACGGTAACTTGGTTTGTATAATACTAATTTCTGGTCCTATTCTATCACATTATGTGTACGTCATGTATCCACAATTCCGTATTTATTTTTATATTTCATATTAAACTTAGACAAATCGCTGTCCGCACATCGCAAAGCGACTAATTTAATCACCCATATTTCCAAAAACCTAAGTTTTTAAGGTAACTTGGGTGGTATAGTACTAAAGTTCTGGTCCTATTCTATTATCTTATGTGTATGTCATGTTGGCACACTATCGTATCTTTTTATATTTAATGTCAAACTTTGACAAATCGTTGTCCGCACATCGCAAAGCGGCTTCTTTAATCAGCCATATTTCCAAAACCTAAGTTTTTACGTTACTTGGGCGGTATATTACTAAATTTCTGGTCCTATTCTATCACCCCAGGTGTACGTCATGTATCCACAATTCCGTATTCATTTTTATATTTCATGTCAAACATGGACAAATCGCTGTCTGCACATTGCAAAGCGACTAATTTAATCAGCAATATTTCAAAAACCTAAGTTTTTAAGGTAACTTGGGTGGTATAATACTAAAGTTCTGGTCCTATTCTATCATCCTATGTTTACGTCATGTTGGTACACTTCCGTATTTATTTTATATTTCATGTCAAACTTTGACAAATCGTTGTCCGCACATCGCAAAGCGACTACTTTGATCAGCCATATCTCCAAAACCTATGTTTTTACGATAACTTGGGTGGTATAATACAAAAGTTCTGGTCCTATTCTATCACCCTATGTGTATGTCATGTTGGCACACTTCCGTATTTATTTTATATTTCATTTCACACTAAGACAAATCGCTGTCCGTATATCGCAAAGCGACTACTTTAATCAGCCATATTTCAAAAACCTAAGTTTTTTTTGTATCCACAATTCCGTATTTATTTTTATAATTCATGTCAAACATGGACAAATTGCTGTCCGCACATCGCAAAGCGACTAATTAAATCACCAATACATCCAAAACCTAAGTTTTTAAGGTAACTCGGGTAGTATAGTTCTAAGGTTCTGGTCTTATTCTATCATCCTATGTGTACGTCATTTTGGCACACTTCCGTATTTATTTTATATTTCATTTCAAACTAAGACAAATCGCTGTCCGTATATCGCAAAGCGACTACTTTGATCAGCCATATTTCCAAAACCTAAGTTTTTACGATAACTTGGGTGGTATAATACAAAAGTTCTGGTCCTAATCTATCACCCTATGTGTACGTCATGTTGGCACACTTCCGTATTTATTTTATATTCCATGTAAAACTTAGACAAATCGCTGTCCGCACATCGCAAAGCGACTATTTTAATCACCCATATTTCCAAAACCTATGTTTTTAAGGTAACTTGGGTGGTATAGTCCTAAAGTTCTGTTTCTATTCTATCATCCTATGTGTACCTAATGTTGGCACACTTCCGTATTTATTTTATATTCCATGTCAAACTTAGTCAAATCGCTGACCGCACATCGCAAAGCGGCTAATTTAATCACCCATATTTCCAAAACCTAAGTTTTTACGGTAAATTCGCTGGTATAATACTATATTTCTGGTACTATTCTATCACCCTATGTGTACGTCATGTATCCACATTTCCGTATTTATTTTTATATTTCATGTCAAACTTAGACAAATCGCTGTCCGCACATCGCACGGTGACTACTTTGATCACCCATATTTCCAAACCCTACGTTTTTACGGTAACTTGGGAGGTATATTACTAAATTTCTGATCCTATTCTATCACCCCAGGTGTACGTCATGTATCCACAATTCCGTATTTATTTTTATATTTCATGTCAAACATAGACAAATCGCTGTCTGCACATCGCAAAGCGACTAATTTAATCAGCCATATTTCAAAAACCTAAGTTTTTAAGGTAACTTGGGTGGTATAGTACTACAGTTCTGGTCTTATTCTATCATCCTATGTTTACGTCATTTTGGCACACTTCCGTATTTATTTTATATTTCTTGTCAAACTTTGACAAATCGTTGTCCGCACATCGCAAAGCGACTACTTTAATCACCCATATTTCCAAAACCTAGGTTTTTTTTGTATCCACAATTCCGTATTTATTTTTATATTTCATATCAAACATAGACAAATTGCTGTCCGCACATCGCAAAGCGACTAATTTAATCACCCATATTTCCAAAACCTAAGTTTTTAAGGTAACTCGGGTAGTATAGTTCTAAAGTTCTGGTCTTATTCTATCATCCTATGTGTACGTCATGTTGGCACACTTCCGTATTTATTTTATATTTCATTTCAAACTAAGACAAATCGCTGTCCGTATATTGCAAAGCGACTACTTTGATCAGCCATATTTCCAAAACCTAAGTTTTTACATTAACTTCGGTGGTATAATACTATATTTCTGGTACTTTTCTATCACCCTATGTGTACGTCATGTACCCACAATTCCGTATTTATTTTTATATTTCAAGTCAAACTTAGACAAATCGCTGTCCGCACATCGCAAAGTGACTACTTTAATCACCCATATTTCCAAAACTTAAGTTTTTAAGGTAACTTGGGTGGTATAGTACTAAAGTTCTGGTCCTATTCTATCATCCTATGTGTACGTCATGTTGGCAAACTTCCGTATTTATTTTATATTTCATGTCAAACTTTGACAAATCGTTGTCCGCACATCGCAAAGCGACTACTTTAATCAGCCATATTTCAAAAACCTAAGTTTTTAAGGTAACTTGGGTGGTATAGTACTAAGGTTCTGGTCCTATTCTATCATCCTATGTTTACGTAATGTTGGCACACTTCCGTATTTATTTTATATTTCATGTCAAACCTTGACAAATCGTTGTCCGCACATCGCAAAGCGGCTACTTTAATCACCCATATTTCCAAAACCTAAGTTTTTACGGTAACTTGGTTTGTATAATACTAATTTCTGGTCCTATTCTATCACATTATGTGTACGTCATGTATCCACAATTCCGTATTTATTTTTATATTTCATATTAAACTTAGACAAATCGCTGTCCGCACATCGCAAAGCGACTAATTTAATCACCCATATTTCCAAAAACCTAAGTTTTTAAGGTAACTTGGGTGGTATAGTACTAAAGTTCTGGTCCTATTCTATTATCTTATGTGTATGTCATGTTGGCACACTATCGTATCTTTTTATATTTAATGTCAAACTTTGACAAATCGTTGTCCGCACATCGCAAAGCGGCTTCTTTAATCAGCCATATTTCCAAAACCTAAGTTTTTACGTTACTTGGGCGGTATATTACTAAATTTCTGGTCCTATTCTATCACCCCAGGTGTACGTCATGTATCCACAATTCCGTATTCATTTTTATATTTCATGTCAAACATGGACAAATCGCTGTCTGCACATTGCAAAGCGACTAATTTAATCAGCAATATTTCAAAAACCTAAGTTTTTAAGGTAACTTGGGTGGTATAATACTAAAGTTCTGGTCCTATTCTATCATCCTATGTTTACGTCATGTTGGTACACTTCCGTATTTATTTTATATTTCATGTCAAACTTTGACAAATCGTTGTCCGCACATCGCAAAGCGACTACTTTGATCAGCCATATCTCCAAAACCTATGTTTTTACGATAACTTGGGTGGTATAATACAAAAGTTCTGGTCCTATTCTATCACCCTATGTGTATGTCATGTTGGCACACTTCCGTATTTATTTTATATTTCATTTCACACTAAGACAAATCGCTGTCCGTATATCGCAAAGCGACTACTTTAATCAGCCATATTTCAAAAACCTAAGTTTTTTTTGTATCCACAATTCCGTATTTATTTTTATAATTCATGTCAAACATGGACAAATTGCTCTCCGCACATCGCAAAGCGACTAATTAAATCACCAATACATCCAAAACCTAAGTTTTTAAGGTAACTCGGGTAGTATAGTTCTAAGGTTCTGGTCTTATTCTATCATCCTATGTGTACGTCATTTTGGCACACTTCCGTATTTATTTTATATTTCATTTCAAACTAAGACAAATCGCTGTCCGTATATCGCAAAGCGACTACTTTGATCAGCCATATTTCCAAAACCTAAGTTTTTACGATAACTTGGGTGGTATAATACAAAAGTTCTGGTCCTAATCTATCACCCTATGTGTACGTCATGTTGGCACACTTCCGTATTTATTTTATATTCCATGTAAAACTTAGACAAATCGCTGTCCGCACATCGCAAAGCGACTATTTTAATCACCCATATTTCCAAAACCTATGTTTTTAAGGTAACTTGGGTGGTATAGTCCTAAAGTTCTGTTTCTATTCTATCATCCTATGTGTACCTAATGTTGGCACACTTCCGTATTTATTTTATATTCCATGTCAAACTTAGTCAAATCGCTGACCGCACATCGCAAAGCGGCTAATTTAATCACCCATATTTCCAAAACCTAAGTTTTTACGGTAAATTCGCTGGTATAATACTATATTTCTGGTACTATTCTATCACCCTATGTGTACGTCATGTATCCACATTTCCGTATTTATTTTTATATTTCATGTCAAACTTAGACAAATCGCTGTCCGCACATCGCACGGTGACTACTTTTATCACCCATATTTCCAAAACCTTAGTTTTTAAGGTAACTTGGGTGGTATAGTACTAAAGTTCTGGTTCTATTTTATCACCCTATGAGTAAGTAATGTTAGCACACTTCAGTATTTATTTTATATTTCATGTCAAACTTTGACAAATCGCTGACCGCACATCGCAAAGCGGCTAATTTAATCACCCATATTTCAAAAACCTAAGTTTTTACGGTAACTTGGTTGGTATAATATTAAAGTTCTGGTTCTATTCTATCACCCTATGTTACATAATGTTGGCAAACTTCCGTATTTATTTTATATTTCATGTCAAACCTAGACAAATCGCTGTCCTCACATCGCAAAGCGACTACTTTAACCACCCATATTTCCAAAACCTAAGTTTTTACGGTAACTTGGGTGGTATAGTCCTACAGTTCTTGTCCTATTCTATCATCCTATGTGTACGTAATGTTGGCACACTTCCGTATTTATTTTAAATTTCATGTCAAACTTAGACAAATCGCTGTTCGCATATCGCAAAGCGACTACTTTAACCACCCATATTTCCAAAACCTAAGTTTTTACGGTAACTGGGGTGGTATAGTACTAAAGTTCTGGTTCTATTCTATCATCCTAGGGGTACGTCATGTTGGCACACTTCCGTATTTATTTTATATTTCATGTCAAACTTAGACAAATCGCTGTCCGCACATCGCAAAGTGACTACTTTAATCACCCATATTTCAAAAACCTAAGTTTTTAAGGTAATTTGGGTGGTATAGTACTAAAGTTCTGGTTCTATTTTATCACCCTATGTGTACGTAATGTTAGCACACTTCCGTATTTATTTTATATTTCATGTCAAACCTAGACATATCGCTGTCCGCACACCGCAAAGCGACTACTTTAACCACCCATATTTCCAAAACCTAAGTTTTAACGGTAAATTCGGTGGTATAATACTATCTTTCTGGTACTATTCTATCACCCTATGTGTACGTCATGTTGGCACACTTCCTTAATTATTTTAAACTTCATGTCAAACCTAGACACATCGCTGTCCGCACATCGCAAAGCGACTACTTTAACCACCCATATTTCCAAAACCTAAGTTTTTACGGTAAATTCGGTGGTAAAGTACAAAGGTTCTGGTCCTATTCTATCATCCTATGTGTACGTCATGTTGGCACACTTCCGTATTTATTTTTTATTTCATGTCAAAATAAGACAAATCGCTGACCGCACATCGCAAAGCGGCTACTTTAACCACCCATATTTCCAAAACGTATGTTTCTACGGTAACTTGTTTGTTACTATACTAAAGTTCTGGTCCTATTCTATTATCCTATGTGTACGTCATGTTGGCACACTTCCGTATTTTTTTTATATTTCATGTCCAACTTGGACAAATCGCTGACCACACATCGCAAATCGGCTACTTTTATCACCCATATTTCCAAACCCTACGTTTGGGGTAGGGTTCCATATTTACTTTATATTTCATTTCAAACTAAGACAAATCGCTGTCCGTATATCGCAAAGCGACTACTTTAATCAGCCATATTTCCAAAACCTAAGTTTTTACGGTAACTTGGGTGATAAAATACAAAAGTTCTGGTCCTAGTCTATCACCCTATGTGTACGTCCTGTTGGCAAACTTTTGTATTTATTTTATATTTCATGTAGAACTTAGACAAATCGCTGTGCGCACATCGCAAAGCGACTACTTTAATCACTCATATTTCCAAGACCTAAGTTTTTAAGGTAACTTGGGTGGTATAGTACTAACGTTCTTGTCCTATTCTATTGTCTTATGTGTGCGTCATGTTGGCACACTTCCGTATTTTTTTAAATTTTATGTCAAACCTAGACACATCGCTGTCCGCACATCGCAAAGCGACTACTTTAACCACCCATATTTCCAAAACCAAAGTTTTTACGGTAAATTCGGTGGTATAATACTATATTTCTGGTACTATTTTATCACCCTATGTGTACGTCATGTATCCACAATTCCGTATTTATTTTTATATTTCATGTCAAACTTAGAAAAATCGTTGTCCGCACATCGCAAAGCGACTACTTTAATCAACCATATTTCCAAAACCTAAGTTTTTATGGTAACTTGGGTGGTAAAGTACAAAGGTTATGGTCCTATTCTATCATCCTATGTGTACGTCATGTTGGCACACTTCCGTATTTATTTTATATTTCATGTCAAACTAAGACAAATCGCTGACCGCACATCGCAAAGCGGCTACTTTAACCACCCATATTTCCAAAACGTAAGTTTCTACGGTAACTTGTTTGTTACTATACTAAAGTTCTGGTCCTATTCTATTATCCTATGTGTACGTCATGTTGGCACACTTCCGTATTTTTTTATATTTCATGTCCAACTTGGACAAATCGCTGACCACACATCGCAAATCGGCTATTTTTATCACCCATATTTCCAAACCCTACGTCTTTACGGTAACTTGGGCGGTATATTACTAAATTTCTGGTCCTATTCTATCATCCCAGGTGTACGTCATGTATCCACAATTCCGTATTTATTTTTATATTTCATGTCAAACATAGACCAATCGCTGTCCGTACATCGCAAAGCGACTAATTTAATCACCCATATTTCCAAAACCCAAGTTTTTAAGGTAACTCGGGTAGTATATTCCTAAAGTTCTGGTCCTATTCTATCATCCTATGTGTACGTCATGTTGGCACACTTCCATATTTATTTTATATTTCATTTCAAACTAAGACAAATCGCTGTCCGTATATCGCAAAGCGACTACTTTAATCAGCCATATTTACAAAACCTAAGTTTTTACGGTAACTTGGGTGATAAAATACAAAAGTTCTGGTCCTAGTCTATCACCCTATGTGTACGTCATGTTGGCACACTTTTGTATTTAATTAATATTTCATGTAGAACTTAGACAAATCGCTGTGCGCACATCGCAAAGCGACTACTTTAATCACCCATATTTCCAAAACCTATGTTTTTAAGGTAACTTGGGTGCTATAGTCCTAAAGTTCTGGTCCTATTCTATCATCCTATGTGTACGTCATGTTGGCAAACTTCCGTATTTATTTTATATTTCATGTCAAACTTTGACAAATCGTTGTCCGCACATCGCAAAGCGACTACTTTAATCAGCCATATTTCAAAAACCTAAGTTTTTAAGGTAACTTGGGTGGTATAGTACTAAGGTTCTGGTCCTATTCTATCATCCTATGTTTACGTAATGTTGGCACACTTCCGTATTTATTTTATATTTCATGTCAAACCTTGACAAATCGTTGTCCGCACATCGCAAAGCGGCTACTCTAATCACCCATATTTCCAAAACCTAAGTTTTTACGGTAACTTGGTTTGTATAATACTAATTTCTGGTCCTATTCTATCACATTATGTGTACGTCATGTATCCACAATTCCGTATTTATTTTTATATTTCATATTAAACTTAGACAAATCGCTGTCCGCACATCGCAAAGCGACTAATTTAATCACCCATATTTCCAAAAACCTAAGTTTTTAAGGTAACTTGGGTGGTATAGTACTAAAGTTCTGGTCCTATTCTATTATCTTATGTGTATGTCATGTTGGCACACTATCGTATCTTTTTATATTTAATGTCAAACTTTGACAAATCGTTGTCCGCACATCGCAAAGCGGCTTCTTTAATCAGCCATATTTCCAAAACCTAAGTTTTTACGTTACTTGGGCGGTATATTACTAAATTTCTGGTCCTATTCTATCACCCCAGGTGTACGTCATGTATCCACAATTCCGTATTCATTTTTATATTTCATGTCAAACATGGACAAATCGCTGTCTGCACATTGCAAAGCGACTAATTTAATCAGCAATATTTCAAAAACCTAAGTTTTTAAGGTAACTTGGGTGGTATAATACTAAAGTTCTGGTCCTATTCTATCATCCTATGTTTACGTCATGTTGGTACACTTCCGTATTTATTTTATATTTCATGTCAAACTTTGACAAATCGTTGTCCGCACATCGCAAAGCGACTACTTTGATCAGCCATATCTCCAAAACCTATGTTTTTACGATAACTTGGGTGGTATAATACAAAAGTTCTGGTCCTAATCTATCACCCTATGTGTACGTCATGTTGGCACACTTCCGTATTTATTTTATATTCCATGTAAAACTTAGACAAATCGCTGTCCGCACATCGCAAAGCGACTATTTTAATCACCCATATTTCCAAAACCTATGTTTTTAAGGTAACTTGGGTGGTATAGTCCTAAAGTTCTGTTTCTATTCTATCATCCTATGTGTACCTAATGTTGGCACACTTCCGTATTTATTTTATATTCCATGTCAAACTTAGTCAAATCGCTGACCGCACATCGCAAAGCGGCTAATTTAATCACCCATATTTCCAAAACCTAAGTTTTTACGGTAAATTCGCTGGTATAATACTATATTTCTGGTACTATTCTATCACCCTATGTGTAAGTCATGTATCCACATTTCCGTATTTATTTTTATACTTCATGTCAAACTTAGACAAATCGCTGTCCGCACATCGCACGGTGACTACTTTTATCACCCATATTTCCAAAACCTTAGTTTTTAAGGTAACTTGGGTGGTATAGTACTAAAGTTCTGGTTCTATTTTATCACCCTATGAGTAAGTAATGTTAGCACACTTCAGTATTTATTTTATATTTCATGTCAAACTTTGACAAATCGCTGACCGCACATCGCAAAGCGGCTAATTTAATCACCCATATTTCAAAAACCTAAGTTTTTACGGTAACTTGGTTGGTATAATATTAAAGTTCTGGTTCTATTCTATCACCCTATGTTACCTAATGTTGGCAAACTTCCGTATTTATTTTATATTTCATGTCAAACCTAGACAAATCGCTGTCCTCACATCGCAAAGCGACTACTTTAACCACCCATATTTCCAAAACCTAAGTTTTTACGGTAACTTGGGTGGTATAGTCCTACAGTTCTTGTCCTATTCTATCATCCTATGTGTACGTAATGTTGGCACACTTCCGTATTTATTTTAAATTTCATGTCAAACTTAGACAAATCGCTGTTCGCATATCGCAAAGCGACTACTTTAACCACCCATATTTCCAAAACCTAAGTTTTTACGGTAACTGGGTGGTATAGTACTAAAGTTCTGGTTCTATTCTATCATCCTAGGGGTACGTCATGTTGGCACACTTCCGTATTTATTTTATATTTCATGTCAAACTTAGACAAATCGCTGTCCGCACATCGCAAAGTGACTACTTTAATCACCCATATTTCAAAAACCTAAGTTTTTAAGGTAATTTGGGTGGTATAGTACTAAAGTTCTGGTTCTATTTTATCACCCTATGTGTACGTAATGTTAGCACACTTCCGTATTTATTTTATATTTCATGTCAAACCTAGACATATCGCTGTCCGCACACCGCAAAGCGACTACTTTAACCACCCATATTTCCAAAACCTAAGTTTTAACGGTAAATTCGGTGGTATAATACTATCTTTCTGGTACTATTCTATCACCCTATGTGTACGTCATGTTGGCACACTTCCTTAATTATTTTAAACTTCATGTCAAACCTAGACACATCGCTGTCCGCACATCGCAAAGCGACTACTTTAACCACCCATATTTCCAAAACCTAAGTTTTTACGGTAAATTCGGTGGTAAAGTACAAAGGTTCTGGTCCTATTCTATCATCCTATGTGTACGTCATGTTGGCACACTTCCGTATTTATTTTTTATTTCATGTCAAAATAAGACAAATCGCTGACCGCACATCGCAAAGCGGCTACTTTAACCACCCATATTTCCAAAACGTATGTTTCTACGGTAACTTGTTTGTTACTATACTAAAGTTCTGGTCCTATTCTATTATCCTATGTGTACGTCATGTTGGCACACTTCCGTATTTTTTTTATATTTCATGTCCAACTTGGACAAATCGCTGACCACACATCGCAAATCGGCTACTTTTATCACCCATATTTCCAAACCCTACGTTTGGGGTAGGGTTCCATATTTACTTTATATTTCATTTCAAACTAAGACAAATCGCTGTCCGTATATCGCAAAGCGACTACTTTAATCAGCCATATTTCCAAAACCTAAGTTTTTACGGTAACTTGGGTGATAAAATACAAAAGTTCTGGTCCTAGTCTATCACCCTATGTGTACGTCCTGTTGGCAAACTTTTGTATTTATTTTATATTTCATGTAGAACTTAGACAAATCGCTGTGCGCACATCGCAAAGCGACTACTTTAATCACTCATATTTCCAAGACCTAAGTTTTTAAGGTAACTTGGGTGGTATAGTACTAACGTTCTTGTCCTATTCTATTGTCTTATGTGTGCGTCATGTTGGCACACTTCCGTATTTTTTTAAATTTTATGTCAAACCTAGACACATCGCTGTCCGCACATCGCAAAGCGACTACTTTAACCACCCATATTTCCAAAACCAAAGTTTTTACGGTAAATTCGGTGGTATAATACTATATTTCTGGTACTATTTTATCACCCTATGTGTACGTCATGTATCCACAATTCCGTATTTATTTTTATATTTCATGTCAAACTTAGAAAAATCGTTGTCCGCACATCGCAAAGCGACTACTTTAATCAACCATATTTCCAAAACCTAAGTTTTTATGGTAACTTGGGTGGTAAAGTACAAAGGTTATGGTCCTATTCTATCATCCTATGTGTACGTCATGTTGGCACACTTCCGTATTTATTTTATATTTCATGTCAAACTAAGACAAATCGCTGACCGCACATCGCAAAGCGGCTACTTTAACCACCCATATTTCCAAAACGTAAGTTTCTACGGTAACTTGTTTGTTACTATACTAAAGTTCTGGTCCTATTCTATTATCCTATGTGTACGTCATGTTGGCACACTTCCGTATTTTTTTATATTTCATGTCCAACTTGGACAAATCGCTGACCACACATCGCAAATCGGCTATTTTTATCACCCATATTTCCAAACCCTACGTCTTTACGGTAACTTGGGCGGTATATTACTAAATTTCTGGTCCTATTCTATCATCCCAGGTGTACGTCATGTATCCACAATTCCGTATTTATTTTTATATTTCATGTCAAACATAGACCAATCGCTGTCCGTACATCGCAAAGCGACTAATTTAATCACCCATATTTCCAAAACCCAAGTTTTTAAGGTAACTCGGGTAGTATATTCCTAAAGTTCTGGTCCTATTCTATCATCCTATGTGTACGTCATGTTGGCACACTTCCATATTTATTTTATATTTCATTTCAAACTAAGACAAATCGCTGTCCGTATATCGCAAAGCGACTACTTTAATCAGCCATATTTACAAAACCTAAGTTTTTACGGTAACTTGGGTGATAAAATACAAAAGTTCTGGTCCTAGTCTATCACCCTATGTGTACGTCATGTTGGCACACTTTTGTATTTAATTAATATTTCATGTAGAACTTAGACAAATCGCTGTGCGCACATCGCAAAGCGACTACTTTAATCACCCATATTTCCAAAACCTATGTTTTTAAGGCAACTTGGGTGCTATAGTCCTAAAGTTCTGGTTCTATTCTATCACCCTATGTGTACCTAATGTTGGCATACTTCCGTATTAATTTTTTATTTCATGTCAAACTTAGACAAATCGTTGACCGCACATCGCAAAGCGGCTAATTTAATCACCCATATTTCCAAAACATAAGTTTTTAAAGTAACTTGGGTGGTATAGTCCTACAGTTCTTGTCCTATTCTATCACCCTATGTGTACCTAATGTTGGCATACTTCCGTATTTATTTTATATTTCATGTCAAACTTAGACAAATCGTTGACCGCACATCGCAAAGCGACTACTTTAATCAGCCATATTTCCAAAACCTAAGTTTTTACGGTAACTTGGGTGATAAAATACAAAAGTTCTGGTTCTATTCTATCACCCTATGTGTACGTAATTTTGGCACACTTCCGTATTTATTTTAAATTTCATGTCAAAATTAGACAAATCGCTGTCCGCACACCGCAAAGCGGCAAATTTAATCACCCATATTTCCAAAACCTAAGTTTTTACGGTAACTTGGTTGGTATAATATTAAAGTTCTGCTTCTATTCTATCACCCTATGTGTACCTAATGTTGGCACACTTCCGTATTTATTTTATATTTCATATCAAACCTAGACAAATCGCTGACCGCACATCGCAAAGCGGCTAATTTAACCACCCATATTTCCAAAACCTAAGTTTTTACGGTAACTTTGGTGGTATAATACTAAATTTCTGGTCCTTTTCTATCATCCTATGTGTACGTAATGTTGGCACACTTCCGTATTTATTTTATATTTCATGTCAAACTTAGACAAATCAATAACCACACATCGCAAAGCGGCTGATTTAATCACCCATATTTCCAAAACCTAAGTTTTTTACGGTAACCTGGGTGGTATAGTCCTACAGTTCTTGTCCTATTCTATCATCCTAGGTATTATGCTGGACATTTATTGGGCAACTCACCACCTTCAGGTTATTTATGGCGTTTGGTCCTATGGTGAAGATTTTGTTGGTAAAATCCTCTTGTCAATATTAAAAATAACAGTCAAAAAACACGTACACACACACGAAAACACATAGACGCCTCGAAACGAAACGTGTGTGTGTACGTGTTTTTTGACTGTTATTTTTGATATTGACAAGAGGATTTTACCAACAAAATCTTCACCATAGGACCAAACGCCATAAATAACCTGAAGGTGGTGAGTTGCCCATTAAAATGTCCAGCATAATTCAGATACCCCACCTAAAAATGTCTTTTAAAGAAAGCATCCTAGGTATACGTAATGTTGGCACACTTCTTTATTTATTTTATATTTCATGTCAAACTTAGACAAATCGCTGTCCGCACATCGCAAAGCGACTACTTTAATCAACCATATTTCCAAAACCTAAGTTTTTACGGTAATTTCGGTGGTATAATACTATATTTCTGGTCCTATTCTATCACCCTATGTCTACGTCATGTATCCCCAATTCCGTATTTATTTTTATAATTCATGTTAAACTTAGACACATCGCTGCCGGCACATCGCAAAGCAACTAATTTAATCACCCATATTTCCAAAACCTAATTTTGTAAGATAACTTGGGTTGTACAGTACAAAAGTTCTGGTCCTATTTTATCATCCGATGTGTACGTCATGTTGGCACACTTCCGTATTTTTTTATATTACATTCAAACTTTGACAAATCGCTGACCGCACATAGCAAAGCGGCTACTTTAATCACCCATATTTCCAAAACCTAAGTTTTTAAGGTAATTTGGGTGGTATAACACTAAATTGCTGGTCCTATTATATCACCCTATGTGCACGTCATGTATCCACAATTCCTTATTGATTTTTATAATTCATATCAAACTTAGACAAATCGCTGTCCGCACATCACAAAGCGATTACTTTAATCACCCATATTTCCAAAACCTAAGTTTTTAAGGTAACTTGGTTGGTATAATACTAAATTTCTGGTCCTATTCTATCACCCAATGTGTACGTCATGTATCCACAATTCCGTATTTATTTTTATATTTCATGTCAAACTTAGACCACTGTCCGCACATCGCAAAGCGACTAATTCAATCACCCATATTTCCAAAACCAAAGTTTTTACGGTAACTTGTTTGGTATAGTACTAAAGTTCTTGTTCTATTCTATCACCCTATGTGTACGTCATTTTGGCACACTTCCGTAATTATTTCAGATTTCATGTCTAAGTCAGGCGGATCTCTGTCCACCCATCGCAAAGCGGCTAATTTAATCACCCATATTTATAAAACCTAGGTTTTTACGGTAACTTGGGTGGTATAACACTAAATTTCTGGTCCTATTCTATCATCCTAAGTGTACGTCATGTTGGGACACTTCCGTATTTATTTTATATTTCATGTCAAACTTAGACAAATCGCTGACCGCACATCGCAAAGCGGCTACTTTAACCACCCATATTTCCAAAACCTAAGTTTTTCCGGTAACTTGTTTGGTATACAACTAAAGTTCTGGTTCTATTCTATCACCCTATGTGTACGTAATGTTAGCACACTTCCGTATTTATTTTATATTTCATGTAAAACTTAGACAAATCGCTGACCGCACATCGCAAAGCGGCTAATTTAATCACCCATATTTCCAAAAATCAAGTTTTTAAGGTAACTTGGGTGGTATCGTATTAAGGTTCTGGTCCTTTCTCATCCCATGTGTACGTCATGTTGGAACACCTCGGTATTTATTTTATATTTCATTTCAAACTAAGACAAATCGCTGTCTGTATATCGCAAAGCGACTACTTTAATCAGCCATATTTCCAAAACCTAAGTTTTTACGGTAACTTGGGTAGTATAGTTTTAAAGTTCTGGTCCTATTCTATCATCCTATGTGTACGTCATGTTGGCACACTTCGGTATTTATTTTATATTTCATTTCAAACTAAGACAAATCGCTGTCTGTATATCGCAAAGCGACTACTTTAATCAGCCATATTTCCAAAACCTAAGTTTTTACGGTAACTTGGGTAGTATAGTTCTAAAGTTCTGTTCCTATTCTATCATCCTATGTGTACGTCATGTTTGCACACTTCCGTATTTATTTTATATTTCATTTCAAACTAAGGCAAATCGCTGTCCGTATATCGCAAAGCGACTACTTCAATCAGCCATATTTCCAAAACCTAAGTTTTTTTTGTATCCACAATTCCGTATTTATTTTTATATTTCATGTCAAACATAGACAAATTGCTGTCCGCACATCGCAAAGCGACTAGTTTAATCACCCATATTTCCAAAACCTAAGTTTTTAAAGTAACTCGGGTAGTATAGTTCTAAAGTTCTGGTCCTATTCTATCATCCTATGTGTACCTAATGTTGGCATACTTCCGTATTTATTTTATATTTCATGTCAAACTTAGACAAATCGTTGACCGCACATCGCAAAGCGACGACTTTAATCAGCCATATTTCCAAAACCTAAGTTTTTACGGTAACTTGGGTGATAAAATACAAAAGTTCTGGTTCTATTCTATCACCCTATGTGTACGTAATTTTGGCACACTTCCGTATTTATTTTAAATTTCATGTCAAAATTAGACAAATCGCTGTCCGCACACCGCAAAGCGGCAAATTTAATCACCCATATTTCCAAAACCTAAGTTTTTACGGTAACTTGGTTGGTATAATATTAAAGTTCTGCTTCTATTCTATCACCCTATGTGTACCTAATGTTGGCACACTTCCGTATTTATTTTATATTTCATATCAAACCTAGACAAATCGCTGACCGCACATCGCAAAGCGGCTAATTTAACCACCCATATTTCCAAAACCTAAGTTTTTACGGTAACTTTGGTGGTATAATACTAAATTTCTGGTCCTTTTCTATCATCCTATGTGTACGTAATGTTGGCACACTTCCGTATTTATTTTATATTTCATGTCAAACTTAGACAAATCAATAACCACACATCGCAAAGCGGCTGATTTAATCACCCATATTTCCAAAACCTAAGTTTTTTTACGGTAACCTGGGTGGTATAGTCCTACAGTTCTTGTCCTATTCTATCATCCTAGGTATTATGCTGGACATTTATTGGGCAACTCACCACCTTCAGGTTATTTATGGCGTTTGGTCCTATGGTGAAGATTTTGTTGGTAAAATCCTCTTGTCAATATTAAAAATAACAGTCAAAAAACACGTACACACACACGAAAACACATAGACGCCTCGAAACGAAACGTGTGTGTGTACGTGTTTTTTGACTGTTATTTTTGATATTGACAAGAGGATTTTACCAACAAAATCTTCACCATAGGACCAAACGCCATAAATAACCTGAAGGTGGTGAGTTGCCCTTTAATGTCCAGCATAATTCAGATACCCCACCTAAAAATGTCTTTTAAAGAAAGCATCCTAGGTATACGTAATGTTGGCACACTTCTTTATTTATTTTATATTTCATGTCAAACTTAGACAAATCGCTGTCCGCACATCGCAAAGCGACTACTTTAATCAACCATATTTCCAAAACCTAAGTTTTTACGGTAATTTCGGTGGTATAATACTATATTTCTGGTCCTATTCTATCACCCTATGTCTACGTCATGTATCCCCAATTCCGTATTTATTTTTATAATTCATGTTAAACTTAGACACATCGCTGCCGGCACATCGCAAAGCAACTAATTTAATCACCCATATTTCCAAAACCTAATTTTTTAAGATAACTTGGGTTGTACAGTACAAAAGTTCTGGTCCTATTTTATCATCCGATGTGTACGTCATGTTGGCACACTTCCGTATTTTTTTATATTACATTCAAACTTTGACAAATCGCTGACCGCACATAGCAAAGCGGCTACTTTAATCACCCATATTTCCAAAACCTAAGTTTTTAAGGTAATTTGGGTGGTATAACACTAAATTGCTGGTCCTATTATATCACCCTATGTGCACGTCATGTATCCACAATTCCTTATTGATTTTTATAATTCATATCAAACTTAGACAAATCGCTGTCCGCACATCACAAAGCGATTACTTTAATCACCCATATTTCAAAAACCTAAGTTTTTAAGGTAACTTGGTTGGTATAATACTAAATTTCTGGTCCTATTCTATCACCCAATGTGTACGTCATGTATCCACAATTCCGTATTTATTTTTATATTTCATGTCAAACTTAGACCACTGTCCGCACATCGCAAGGCGACTAATTCAATCACCCATATTTCCAAAACCAAAGTTTTTACGGTAACTTGTTTGGTATAGTACTAAAGTTCTTGTTCTATTCTATCACCCTATGTGTACGTCATTTTGGCACACTTCCGTAATTATTTCAGATTTCATGTCTAAGTCAGGCGGATCTCTGTCCACCCATCGCAAAGCGGCTAATTTAATCACCCATATTTATAAAACCTAGGTTTTTACGGTAACTTGGGTGGTATAACACTAAATTTCTGGTCCTATTCTATCATCCTAAGTGTACGTCATGTTGGGACACTTCCGTATTTATTTTATATTTCATGTCAAACTTAGACAAATCGCTGACCGCACATCGCAAAGCGGCTACTTTAACCACCCATATTTCCAAAACCTAAGTTTTTCCGGTAACTTGTTTGGTATACAACTAAAGTTCTGGTTCTATTCTATCACCCTATGTGTACGTAATGTTAGCACACTTCCGTATTTATTTTATATTTCATGTAAAACTTAGACAAATCGCTGACTGCACATCGCAAAGCGGCTAATTTAATCACCCATATTTCCAAAAATCAAGTTTTTAAGGTAACTTGGGTGGTATCGTATTAAGGTTCTGGTCCTCTTCTATCATCCCATGTGTACGTCATGTTGGAACACTTCGGTATTTATTTTATATTTCATTTCAAACTAAGACAAATCGCTGTCTGTATATCGCAAAGCGACTACTTTAATCAGCCATATTTCCAAAACCTAAGTTTTTACGGTAACTTGGGTAGTATAGTTTTAAAGTTCTGGTCCTATTCTATCATCCTATGTGTACGTCATGTTGGCACACTTCGGTATTTATTTTATATTTCATTTCAAACTAAGACAAATCGCTGTCTGTATATCGCAAAGCGACTACTTTAATCAGCCATATTTCCAAAACCTAAGTTTTTACGGTAACTTGGGTAGTATAGTTCTAAAGTTCTGTTCCTATTCTATCATCCTATGCGTACGTCATGTTTGCACACTTCCGTATTTATTTTATATTTCATTTCAAACTAAGGCAAATCGCTGTCCGTATATCGCAAAGCGACTACTTCAATCAGCCATATTTCCAAAACCTAAGTTTTTTTTTGTATCCACAATTCCGTATTTATTTTTATATTTCATGTCAAACATAGACAAATGCTGTCCGCACATCGCAAAGCGACTAGTTTAATCACCCATATTTCCAAAACCTAAGTTTTTAAAGTAACTCGGGTAGTATAGTTCTAAAGTTCTGGTCCTATTCTATCATCCTATGTGTACGTCTTGTTGGCACACTTCCGTATTTACTTTATATTTCATTTCAAAATAAGACAAATCGCTGTCCGTATATCGCAAAGCGACTACTTTAATCAGCCATATTTCCAAAACCTAAGTTTTTACGGTAACTTGGTTGGTATAATACAAAATTTCTGATCCTATTCTATCACCCTATGTGTACGTCATGTTGGCACACTTCCGTATTTATTTTATATTTCATGTCAAACTTAGACAAATCGCTGTCCGCACATCGCAAAGCGACTACTTTAATCACCCATATTTCCAAAACCTATGTTTTTAAGGTAACTTGGGTGGTATAGTCCTAAAGTTCTGGTTCTATTCTATTACCCTATGTGTACCTAATGTTGGCACACTTCCGTATTTATTTTATATTTCATGTCAAACTTAGACAAATCGCTGACCGCACATCGCAAAGCGGCTAATTTAATCACCCATATTTCCAAAACCTAAGTTTTTACGGTAACTTGAGTGGTATAGTCCTACAGTTCTTGTCCTATTCTATCATCCTATGAGTACGTAATGTTGGCACACCTCCGTATTTATTTTAAATTTCATGTCAAAATTAGACAAATCGCTGTCCGCACATCGCAAAGCGACTACTTTAACCACCCATATTTCCAAAACCTAAGTTTTTACGGTAACTTCGGTGGTATAATACTATATTTCTGGTACTATTCTATCAACCTGTGTGTACGTCATGTATCCACATTTCCGTATTTATTTTTATATTTCTTGTCAAACTTGGACAAATCGCTGTCCGCACATCGCAAAGTGACTACTTTAATCACCAATATTTCCAAAGCCTAAGTTTTTAAGGTAACTTGGGTGGTATAGTACTAAAGTTCTGGTTCTATGTTTATCACCCTATGTGTACGTAATGTTAGCATACTTCCGTATTTATTTTATATTTCATGTCAAACTTAGACAAATCGCTGACCGCACATCGCAAAGCGGCTAATTTAATCACCCATATTTCCAAAACCTAAGTTTTTACGGTAACTTGTTTGTTATTATACTAAAGTTCTGGTCCTATTCTATTATCCTATGTGTACGTCATGTTGGCACACTTCCGTATTATTTTATATTTCATGTCAAACTTAGACAAATCGCTGACCACACATCGCAAATCGGCTACTTTTATCACCCATATTTCCAAACCCTACTTTTTTACGGTAACTTGGTCGGTATATTACTAAATTTCTGGTCCTATTCTATCACCCCAGGTGTACGTCATGTATCCACAATTCCGTATTTATTTTTATATTTCATGTCAAACATAGACAAATTGCTGTCCGCACATCGCATAGCGACTAATTTAATCACCCATATTTCCAAAACCTAAGTTTTTAAGGTATCTCGGGTAGTATAGTTCTATAGTTCTGGTCCTATTCTATCATCCTATGTGTACGTCATGTTGGCACACTTCCTTATTTATTTTATATTTCATGTAAAATTTAGACAAATCGCTGTCCGCACATCGCAAAGCGACTACTTTAATCACGCATATTTCCAAAACCTAAGTTTTTATGGTTACTTGGGTGGTATAGTACTAAATTTCTGGTTCTATTCTATCACCCTATGTGTACGTAATGTTGGCACACTTCCGTATTTATTTTAAATTTCATATCAAAATTAGACAAATCGCTGTCCGCACACCGCAAAGCGACTACTTTAACCACCCATATTTCCAAAACCTAAGTTTTTACGGTAACTTGGTTGGTATAATATTAAAGTTCTGCTTCTATTCTATCACCCTTTGTGTACCTAATGTTGGAACACTTCTGTATTTATTTTATATTTCATGTCAAACCTAGACAAATCGCTGACCACACATCTTAAATCGGCTAGTTTTATCACCCATATTTCCAAACCCTACGATTTTACGGTAACTTGGTTGGTATAATACTAAAGTTCTGGTTCTATTCTATCACCCTATGTGTATGTAATGTTAGCACACTTCTATATTTATTTTATATTTCATGTCAAACTTAGACAAATCGCTAACCGCACATCGCAAAGCGGCTGATTTAATCACCCATAGTTCCAAAACCTAAGTTTTTACGGTAACCTGGGTGGTATAGTCCTACAGTTCTTGTCCTATTCTATCATCCTAGGTATACGTAATGTTGGCACACTTCTTTATTTATTTTATATTTCATGTCAAACTTAGACAAATCGCTGTCCGCACATCGCAAAGCGACTACTTTAATCAACCATATTTCCAAAACCTAAGTTTTTACGGTAATTTCGGTGGTATAATACTATATTTCTGGTCCTATTCTATCACCCTATGTCTACGTCATGTATACCCAATTCCGTATTTATTTTTATAATTCATGTTAAACTTAGACACATCGCTGCCCGCACATCGCAAAGCAACTAATTTAATCACCCATATTTCCAAAACCTAAGTTTTTAAGATAACTTAAGTTGTATAGTACAAAAGTTCTGGTCTTATTTTATCATCCGATGTGTACGTCATGTTGGCACACTTCCGTATTTATTTTATATTTCATTCGAACTTTGACAAATCGCTGACCGCACATCGCAAAGCGGCTACTTTAATCACCCATATTTCCAAAACCTAAGTTTTTAAGGTAATTTGGGTGGTATAACACTAGATTTCTGGTCCTATTATATCACCCTATGTGCACGTCATGTATCCACAATTCCTTATTGATTTTTATATTTCATGTCAAACTTAGACCGCTGTCCGCACATCGCAAAGCGACTAATTCAATCACCCATATTTCCAAAACCAAAGTTTTTACGGTAACTTGTTTGCTATAGTACTAAAGTTCTGGTTCTATTCTATCACCCTATGTGTACGTCATTTTTGCACACTTCCGTATTTATTTCATATTTCATGTCTAAGTCAGGCGGATCTCTGTCCACCCATCGCAAAGCGGCTAATTTAATCACCCATATTTATAAAACCTAAATTTTTTCGGTAATTTACATGGCATAATACTTAAGTTCTGGTCCTATTCTATCATCCTGAGTGTACGTCATGTTGTGACACTTCCAAATTTATTTTATATTTCATGTCAAACTTAGACAAATCGCTGACCGCACATCGCAAAGCGGCTACTTTAACCACCCATATTTCCAAAACCAAAGTTTTTACGGTAACTTGGTTGTTATAATACTAAAGTTCTGGTTCTATTCTATCACCCTATGTGTACCTAATGTTGGCACACTTCCGTATTTATTTTATATTTCATGTCAAACTTAGAAAAATCGCTGACCGCACATCGCAAAGCGGCACATTTAATCACCCATATTTCCAAAACCTAAGTTTTTACGGTAACTTGGGTGCTATAGTCCTACAGTTCTTGTCCTATTTTATCATCGTATGTGGACGTAATATTGGCACACTTCCGTATTTATTTTATATTTCATATCAAGCCTAGACAAATCGCTGTCCGCACATCGCAAAGCGACTACTTTAATCAGCCATATTTTCAAAACCTAAGTTTTTACGGTAACTTGGGTGGTATAATACAAAAGTTCTGGTCCTATTCTATCACCCTAGGTGTACGTCATGTTGGCACACTTCCTTATTTATTTTTAATTTCATGTAAAATGTAGACAAATCGCTGTCCGCACATCGCATAGCGACTACTTTAATCACGCATATTTCCAAAACCGAAGTTTTTACGATAACTTGGGTTGTATAGTACTAAATTTCTGTTCCTATTCTATCACCCTATGTGTACGTCATGTTGGCACACTTCGGTATTTTTTTTTATATTTCATATCAAACTTAGACAAATCGCTGACCGCACATCGCAAAGCTGCTACTTTAGCCACCCATATTTCTAAAACCCAAGTTTTTACGGTAACTTGGTTGGTATAATACTAAACTTCTGGTTCTATTTTATCACCCTATGTGTATGTAATGTTAGCACACTTCCATATTTATTTTATATTTCATGTCGAAATTAGACAAATCGCTTTCCGCACATCGCAAAGCGACTACTTTAATCAACCATATTTCCAAAACGTAAGTTTTTACTGTACGGTAACTTGGTTGGTATAATACTAAATTTCTGGTCCTATTCTATCACCCTATGTGTACGTCATGTATCCACAATTCCGTATTTATTTTTATATTTCGTATCAAACTTAGACAAATCGCTGTCCGCACATCGCAAAACGACTAATTTAATCACCAATATTTCCGAAACCTAAGTATTTAAGGTAACTTGGGTGGTATAGTACTAAAGTTCTGGTCCTATTCTATAATCTTATGTGTACGTCATGTTGGCACACTTGCGTATTTTCTTTATATTTCATGTCAAACTTAGACAAATCGCTGACCACACATCGCAAAGCGGCTACTTTTATCACCCATATTTCCAAAAACTACGTTTTTACGGTAACTTGGGCGGTATAGTACTAAATTTCTGGTCCTATTCTATCACCCCAGCTGTACGTCATGTATCCACGATTCCGTATTTATTTTTATATTTCATGTCAAACATGGACAAATCGCTGTCTGTATATCGCAAAGCGACTAATTTATTCACCCATATTTCCAAAGCCTAAGTTTTTAAGGTAACTCGGGTAGTATAGTTCTAAAGTTTTGTTCCTATTCTATCATCCTATGTGTACGTCATGTTGGCACACTTCCGTATTTATTTTATATTTCATTTCAAAGTAAGGCAAATCGCTGTCCGTATATCGCAAAGCGACTACTTCAATCAGCCATATTTCCAAAACCTAAGTTATTAAGGTAACTCGGGTAGTATAGTTCTAAAGTTCTGGTCCTATTCTATCATCCTATGTGTACGTCTTGTTGGCACACTTCCGTATTTATTTTATATTTCATTTCAAACTAAGACAAATCGCTGTCCGCAAAGCGACTACTTTAATCACGCATATTTTCAAAACCTAAGTTTTTACGGTAACTTGGTTGGTATAATACAAAATTTCTGATCCTATTCTATCACCCTATGTGTACGTCATGTTGGCACCCTTCCGTTTTTATTTTATATTTCATGTCAAACTTACACAAATCGCTGACCGCACATCGCAAAGCGGCTAATTTAATCACCCATATTTCGAAAACCTAAGTTTTTACGGTAACTTGGGTGGTATAGTCCTACAGTTCTTGTCCTATTCTATCATCCTATGTGTAGGTAATGTTGGCACACCTCCGTATTTATTTTAAATTTCATGTCAAAATTAGACAAATCGCTCTCCGCACATCGCAAAGCGACTAATTTAACCACCTATATTTCCAAAACCTAAGTTTTTACGGTAACTTCGGTGGTATAATACTATATTTCTGGTACTATTCTATCACCCTGTGTGTACGTCATGTATCCACATTTCCGTATTTATTTTTATATTTCATGTCAAACTTGGACAAATCGCTGTCCGCACATCGCAAAGTGACTACTTTAATCACCAATATTTCCAAAGCCTAAGTTTTTAAGGTAACTTGGGTGGTATAGTACTAAAGTTCTGGTTCTATTTTATCACCCTATGTGTACGTAATGTTAGCATACTTCCGTATTTATTTTATATTTCATGTCAAACTTAGACAAATCGCTGACCGCACATCGCAAAGCGGCTAATTTAATCACCCATATTTCCAAAACCTAAGTTTTTACGGTAACTTGGTTGGTATAATATTAAAGTTCTGCTTCTATTCTATCATCCTATGTGTACGTCATGTTGGCACACTTTTGTATTATTTTATATTCCATGTCAAACTTAGACAAATCGATGACCACACATCGCAAATCGGCTACTTTTCTCACCCATATTTCCAAACCCTACGTTTTTACGGTAACTTGGTCGGTATATTACTAAATTTCTGGTCCTATTCTATCACCCCAGGTGTACGTCATGTATCCGCAATTCCGTATTTATTTTTATATTTCATGTCAAACATAGACAAATTGCTGTCCGCACATCGCAAAGCGACTAATTTAACCACCCATATTTCCAAAACGTAAGTTTTTAAGGTATCTCGGGTAGTATAGTTCTAAAGTTCTGGTCCTATTCTATCATCCTATGTGTACGTCATGTTGGCACACTTCCTTATTTATTTTATATTTCATGTAAAATTTAGACAAATCGCTGTCCGCACATCGCAAAGCGACTACTTTAATCACGCATATTTCCAAAACCTAAGTTTTTACGGTTACTTGGGTGGTATAGTACGAAATTTCTGGTCCTTTTCTATCATCCTATGTGTACGTAATGTTGGCACACTTTAGTATTTATTTTATATTTCATGTCAAAATTAGACAAATCGCTGTCCGCACATCGCAAAGCGACTACTTTAACCACCCATATTTCCAAAACCTAAGTTTTTACGGTAACTTCGGTGGTATAATACTATATTTCTGGTACTATTCTATCACCCTGTGTGTACGTCATGTATCCACATTTCCGTATTTATTTTTATATTTCATGACAAACTTGGACAAATCGCTGTCCGCACATTGCAAAGTGACTACTTTAATCACCCATATTTCCAAAGCCTAAGTTTTTAAGGTAACTTGGGTGTTATAATATTAAAGTTCTGCTTCCATTCTATCACCCTATGTGTACCTAATGTTGGCACACGTCCGTATTTATTTTATATTTTATCACAAACCTAGACAAATCGCTGACCGCACATCGCAAAGCAGCGACTTTAACCATCCATATTTCCAAAACGTAAGTTTTTACGGTAACTTGTTTGTTATTATACTAAAGATAATGGTCCTATTCTATTATCCTATGTGTACGTATGTGTTGGCACACTTCCGTATTATTTTATATTTCATGTCAAACCTAGACAAATCGCTGACCACACATCGCAAATCGGCTACTTTTATCACCCATATTTCCAAACCCTACGTTTTTACGGTAACTTGGTCGGTATATTACTAAATTTTTGGTCCTATTCTATCACGCCAGGTGTACGTCATGTATCCACAATTCCGTATTTATTTTTATATTTCATGTCAAACATAGACAAATTGCTGTCCGCACATCGCAAAGCAACTAATTTAATCACCCATATTTCCAAAACCTAAGTTTTTAAGGTATCTCGGGTAGTATAGTTCTAAAGTTCTGGTCCTATTCTATCATCCTATGTATACGTCATGTTGGCACACTTCCTTATTTATTTTATATTACATGTAAAATTTAACAAATCGCTGTCCGCACATCACAAAGCGACTACTTTAATCACGCATATTTCCAAAACCTAAACTTTTACGGTGACGGGTGGTATAGTACTAAATTTCTGGTCCTTTTCTATCATCCTGTGTGTACGTAATGTTGGCACACTTCCGTATTTATTTTATATTTCATGTCAAACTTAGACAAATCGCTGACCGCACATCAGAAAGCGGCTACTTTAACCACCCATATTTCCAAAACCTAAGTTTTTACGGTAACTTGGTTGGTATAATACTAAAGTTCTGGTTCTATTCTATCACCCTATGTGTATGTAATGTTAGCACACTTCCATATTTATTTTATATTTCATGTCAAACTTAGATAAATCGCTGCCGCACATCGCAAAGCGACTAATTAATTCACCCATATTTCCAAAACCAAAGTTTTTACGGTAACTTGTTTGGTATAGTACTAAAGTTCTGGTTCTATTCTATCACCCTATGTTTATTTCATTTTGGCACACTTCCGTATTTATTTCATAATTCATGTCTAAGTCAGGCGGATCTCTGTCCACTCATCGCAAAGCGACTAATTTAATCACCCATATTTATAAAACCTAAATTTTTGTGGTAATTTACGTGGCATAATACTTAAGTTCTGGTCCTATTCTATAATCCTAAGTATACGTCATGTTGGCACGCTTCCGTATTTATTTTATATTTCATGTCAAACTTAGACAAATCGCTGACTGCACATCGCAAAGCGGCTACTTTAACCACCCATATTTCCAAAACCTAAGTTTTTCCGGTAACTTGTTTGGTATAGAACTAAAGTTCTGGTTCTATTCTATCACCCTATGTGTACGTAATGTTAGCACACTTCCGTATTTATTTTATATTTCATGTCAAACTTAGACAAATCGCTGACCGCACATCGCAAAGCGGCTAATTTAATCACCCATATTTCCAAAACCTAAGTTTTTACGGTAACTCGGGTAGTATAGTTCTAAAGTTCTGGTCCTATTCTATCATTCTAAGTGTACGTTATGTTGGCACACTTCCGTATTTATTTTATATTTCATGTCAAACTTAGACAAATCGCTGACCGCACATCGGAAAGCGGCTAATTTAATAACCCATATTTCCAAAACCTAAGTTTTTAAGGTAACTTGGGTGGTATCGTATTAAGGTTCTGGTCCTATTCTATCATCCCATGTGTACGTCATGTTGGAACACTTTCGTATTTTTTTATATTTAATGTTAAACATAGACAAATCGCTGTTCGCTCATCGCAAAGCGACTAATTTAATCACCCATATTTCCAAAACCTAAGTTTTTAAGGTGACTCGGGTAGTATAATTTTAAAGTTCTGGTCCTATTCTATCATCCTATGTGTACGTACTGTTGGCACACTTCGGTATTTATTTAATATATTACATTTCAAACTAAGACAAATCGCTGTCCGTATATCGCAAAGTGACTACTTTAATCAGCCATATTTCCAAAACCTAAGTTTTTACGGTAACTTGGGTGGTATAATACAAAAGTTCTGGTCCTATTCTATCACCCTATGTGTACGTCATGTTGGCACACTTCCTTATTTATTTCAAATTTCATGTAAAATTTAGACAAATCGCTGTCCGCACATCGCAAAGCGACTACTTGAATCACCCATATTTCCAAAACCTAAGTTTTTACAATAACTTGGGTGGTAACTACAGTTCTTGTCCTATTCTATCATCCTAAGTGTACGTAATGTTGGCACACTTCTTATTTATTTTATATTTCGTGTCAAAATTAGACAAATCACTGTCCGCAGATCGCAAATAAACTATTTTAATCACCCATATTTCCAAAACCTAAGTTTTTAAGGTAACTTGGGTGGTATCGTATTAAGGTTCTGGTCCTATTCTATCATCCCATGTGTTTGTCATGTTGGAAAACTTCCGTATTTTTTTATATTTAATGTCAAACTTAGACAAATCGCTGTCCGCACATCGCAAAGCGACTAATTTAATCACCCATATTTCCAAAACCTAAGTTTTTAAAATAACTTGGGTTGTATAGTACAAAAGTTCTGGTCCTATTCTATCACCCTATGTGTACCTAATGTTGGCACACTTCCGTATTTATTTTATATTTCATGTCAAACTTAGACAAATCGCTGACCGCACATCGCAAAGCGGCTAATTTAATCACCAATATTTCCAAAGCCTAAGTTTTTAAGGTAACTTGGGTGGTATAGTACTAAAGTTCTGGTCCTATTGTATCACCCTATGTGTACCTAATGTTGGCACACTTCCGTATTTATTTTATATTTCATGTCAAACTTAGACAAATCGCTGTCCGCACATCGCAAAGCGACTACTTTAACCAGCCATATTTCCAAAACCTAAGTTTTTACGGTAACTTCGGTGGTATAATACTTTATTTCAGGTACTATTCTATTACTCTATGTGTGCGTCATGTATCCAAAATTCCGTATTTATTTTTATATTTCATGTCAAACCTAGACAAATTGCTGTCCACACATCGCAAAGCGACTACTTTAATCACCCATATTTCCAAAACCTAAGTTGTAAAGGTAACTTGGGTGGTATAGGACTAAAGTTCTGGTCCTATTCTATCATCCTATGCGTACGTCATGTTGGCACACTTCCGTATTTATTTTATATTTCATGTCAAACTTTGACAAATCGTTGTCCGCACATCGCAAAGCGACTACTTTTTTCACCCATATTTCCAAAACCTAAGTTTTTATGGTAACTTGGGTATTAAAGTACAAAGGTTCTGGTCCTATTCTATCATCCTATGTGTACGTCATGTTGGCACACTTCCGTATTTTTTTATATTTCATTCAAACTTTGACAAATCGCTGACCGCACATCGCAAAGCGGCTACTTTAATCACCCATATTACCAAAACCTAAGTTTTTAAGGTAATTTGGGTGGTATAACACTAAATTTCTGGTCCTATTATGTCACCCTATGTGCACGTCATGTATCCACAATTCCATATTGATTTTTATAATTCATATCAAACTTAGACAAATCGCTGTCCGCACATCGCAAAGCGACTAATTAATTCACCCATATTTCCAAAACCAAAGTTTTTACGGTAACTTGTTTGGTATAGTACTAAAGTTCTGGTTCTATTCTATCACCCTATGTTTATTTCATTTTGGCACACTTCCGTATTTATTTCATAGTTCATGTCTAAGTCAGGCGGATCTCTGTCCACTCATCGCAAAGCGACTAATTTAATCACCCATATTTATAAAACCTAAATTTTTGTGGTAATTTACGTGGCATAATACTTAAGTTCTGGTCCTATTCTATAATCCTAAGTATACGTCATGTTGGCACGCTTCCGTATTTATTTTATATTTCATGTCAAACTTAGACAAAGCGCTGACTGCACATCGCAAAGCGGCTACTTTAACCACCCATATTTCCAAAACCTAAGTTTTTCCGGTAACTTGTTTGGTATAGAACTAAAGTTCTGGTTCTATTCTATCACCCTATGTGAAATGAAATGAAATGAAATGAAATACGTTTATTTATCCCATTTTCTGACAAAAATAAAATAAGTACATAAAAACACAGCATAAAGAGAAAATAATAATAAATTAACTAAGCCTATAAAGGATTAGGCCTACATGGGCAGATGCCTGTGCGTAAGCCTATGAGAAGCCATCTAACCTGTGAGTTAGGCTGAAAAAAAAGTAAAAATAATTATAATATGAGAAATAATCACTTTAGTTAACGGGATGTAAAATAAATTATAATTTGCTTAGAATTAATCAATTTAAATTGGCGACAACAGAAACAGCAACTAACTGTCTGAGGGATGTAATAATGGTAAACAAAATTAAAGAGGGGAGCAGGGGTTTGTAGTATGTCAAAGGTTGCGTCTAACATAGTTCGGTCTGATAAGGGCCTCGGCCTCATCGATACTAATAGTGCTTAAAAGGTTTTAAGGTATGTGTACGTAATGTTAGCACACTTCCGTATTTATTTTATATTTCATGTCAAACTTAGACAAATCGCTGACCGCACATCGCAAAGCGGCTAATTTAATCACCCATATTTCCAAAACCTAAGTTTTTACGGTAACTCGGGTAGTATAGTTCTAAAGTTCTGGTCCTATTCTATCATTCTAAGTGTACGTTATGTTGGCACACTTCCGTATTTATTTTATATTTCATGTCAAACTTAGACAAATCGCTGACCGCACATCGGAAAGCGGCTAATTTAATAACCCATATTTCCAAAACCTAAGTTTTTAAGGTAACTTGGGTGGTATCGTATTAAGGTTCTGGTCCTATTCTATCATCCCATGTGTACGTCATGTTGGAACACTTTCGTATTTTTTTATATTTAATGTTAAACATAGACAAATCGCTGTCCGCTCATCGCAAAGCGACTAATTTAATCACCCATATTTCCAAAACCTAAGTTTTTAAGGTGACTCGGGTAGTATAGTTTTAAAGTTCTGGTCCTATTCTATCATCCTATGTGTACGTACTGTTGGCACACTTCGGTATTTATTTAATATATTACATTTCAAACTAAGACAAATCGCTGTCCGTATATCGCAAAGTGACTACTTTAATCAGCCATATTTCCAAAACCTAAGTTTTTACGGTAACTTGGGTGGTATAATACAAAAGTTCTGGTCCTATTCTATCACCCTATGTGTACGTCATGTTGGCACACTTCTTTATTTATTTCAAATTTCATGTAAAATTTAGACAAATCGCTGTCCGCACATCGCAAAGCGACTACTTGAATCACCCATATTTCCAAAACCTAAGTTTTTACGGTAACTTCGGTGGTATAATACTATATTTCTGGTACTATTCTATCACCCTATTTGTACGTCATGTATCCAGAATTCCGTATTTATTTTATATTTCATGTTAATCTTAGACAAATCGCTGTCCGCACATCGCAAAGTGACTACTTTAGTCAACCATATTTCCGAAACCTAAGTTTTTACGGTTACTTCGGTGGTATAATACTATATTTCTGGTCCCACTACATAACCCTATGTCTACGTCATGTATCCCCAATTACGTATTTATTTTGTATTTCATGTCAAACTAAGACAAATTGCTGACCGCACATCGCAAAGCGGCTAATTTAATCACCCATATTTCCAAAACCTAAGTTTTTACGGTAACTTGGGTGGTATAGTCCTACAGTTCTTGTCCTATTCTATCATCCTTTGTGTACGTAATGTTAGCACACTTCCGTATTTATTTTATATTTCATGTCAAAATTAGACAAATCGCTGACCGCACATCGCAAAGCGGCTAATTTAATAACCCATATTTCCAAAACCTAAGTTTTAACGGTAACTTGGGTGGTATAGTCCTACAGTTCTTGTCCTATTTTATCATCCTAAGTGTACGTAATGTTGGCAAACTTCTTTATTTATTTTATATTTCATGTCAAAATTAGACAAATCGCTGTCCGCACATCGCAAAGCGGCTAATTTAATCATCCATATTTCCAAAACCTAAGTTTTTACAATAACTTGGGTGGTAACTACAGTTCTTGTCCTATTCTATCATCCTAAGTGTACGTAATGTTGGCACACTTCTTATTTATTTTATATTTCGTGTCAAAATTAGACAAATCACTGTCCGCAGATCGCAAATAAACTATTTTAATCACCCATATTTCCAAAACCTAAGTTTTTAAGGTAACTTGGGTGGTAACGTATCAAGGTTCTGGTCCTATTCTATCATCCCATGTGTTTGTCATGTTGGAAAACTTCCGTATTTTTTTATATTTAATGTCAAACTTAGACAAATCGCTGTCCGCACATCGCAAAGCGACTAATTTAATCACCCATATTTCCAAAACCTAAGTTTTTAAAATAACTTGGGTTGTATAGTACAAAAGTTCTGGTCCTATTCTATCACCCTATGTGTACCTAATGTTGGCACACTTCCGTATTTATTTTATATTTCATGTCAAACTTAGACAAATCGCTGTCCGCACATCGCAAAGCGACTACTTTAACCAGCCATATTTCCAAAACCTAAGTTTTTACGGTAACTTCGGTGGTATAATGCTTTATTTCAGGTACTATTCTATTACTCTATGTGTGCGTTATGTATCCAAAATTCCGTATTTATTTTTATATTTCATGTCAAACCTAGACAAATTGCTGTCCACACATCGCAAAGCGACTACTTTAATCACCCATATTTCCAAAACCTAAGTTGTAAAGGTAACTTGGGTGGTATAGGACTAAAGTTCTGGTCCTATTCTATCATCCTATGTGTACGTCATGTTGGCACACTTCCGTATTTATTTTATATTTCTTGTCAAACTAGGACAAATCGCTGACCGCACATCGCAAAGTGGCTAATTTAATCACCCATATTTCCAAAACCAATGTTTTTACGGTAACTTGGTTGGTATAAAACTGAAGTTCTTGGTTCTATTCTATCACCCTATTTGTACCTCATGTATCAAGAATTCCGTATTTATTTTTATATTTCATATTAATCTTAGACAAATCGCTGTCCGCACATCGCAAAGCGACTACTTTAGTCAACCATATTTCCGAAACCTAAGTTATTACGGTTACTTCGGTGGTATAATACTATATTTATGGTCCTATTCTATCACCCTATGTCTACGTAATGTATCCCCAATTCCGTATTTATTTTGTATTTCATGTCAAACTTTGACAAATCGCTGTCCGCACATCGCAAAGCGACTACTTTAATCACCCATATTTCCAAAACCTAAGTTTTTACGGTAACTTCGATAGTATAATACTATATTTCTGGTACTATTCTATCACCCTATTTGTACGTCATATATCCAGAATTCAGTATTTATTTTTATATTTCATGTTTATCTTAGACAAATCGCTGTCCGCACATCGCAAAGCGACTACTTTAATCACCCATATTTCCAAAACCTAAGTTTTTACGGTAACTTCGATGGTATAATACTATATTTCTGGTCCCATTCTATAACCCTATGTCTACGTCATGTATCCCCAATTACGTATTTATTTTGTATTTCATGTCAAACTAAGAAAAATCGCTGACCGCACATCGCAAAGCGGCTACTTTAACCACCCATATTTCCAAAACCTATTTTTTACGGTAACTTGTTTGGTATGATACTGAAGTTCTGGTTCTGTTCTATCTCCCTATGTGTACGTAATGTTAGCACACTTCCGTATTTATTTTATATTTCATGTCAAACTTAGACAAATCGCTGACCGCACATCGCAAAGCGGCTAATGTAATCACCCATATTTCCAAAACCTAAGTTTTTACGGTAACTTGGGTGGTATAGTCCTACAGTTCTTGTCCTATTCTATCATCCTATGTGTACGTCATGTTGGCACACTTCCGTATTTATTTTATATTTCATGTCAAACTACGAGAAATCGCTGACCGCACATCGCAAAGCGGCTAATTTAATCACCCATATTTCCAAAGCCTAAGTTTTTACGGTAACTTGGGTGGTATAGTCCTACAGTTCTTGTCCTATTCTATGTGTACGTAATGTTAGCACACTTCCGTATTTATTTTATATTTCATGTCAAACTTAGACAAATCGCTGTCCGCACATCGCAAAGCGACTAATTTAACCACCCATATTTCCAAAACCTAAGTTTTTACGGTATTTTCGGTGGTATAATACTATTTTTCTGGTACTCTTCTATCACCCTTTTTGTACGTAATGTATCCAGAATTCCGCATTTATTTTTATATTTCAAGTCAAACCTAGACAAATTCTGCCCACACATCGCAAAGCGACTAATTTAATCACCCATATTTCCAAAACCAATGTTTTTACGGTAACTTGGTTGGTATAATACTAAAGTTCTTGGTTCTATTCTATCACCCTATTTGTACCTCATGTATCCAGAATTCCGTATTTATTTTTATATTTCATGTTAATCTTAGACAAATCGCTGTCCGCACATCGCAAAGCGACTACTTTAGTCAACCATATTTCCGAAACCTAAGTTATTACGGTTACTTCGGTGGTATAATACTATATTTATGGTCCTATTCTATCACCCTATGTCTACGTCATGTATCCCCAATTCCGTATTTATTTTGTATTTCATGTCAAAATTAGACAAATCGTTAACCGCACATCGCAAAGCGGCTAATTTAATCACCCATATTTCCAAAACCTAAGTTGTTACGGTAACTTGGGTGGTATAGTCTTACAGTTCGTGTCCTATTCTATCATCCTAAGTGTACGTAATGTTGGCACACTTCTTTATTTATTTATATTTCATGTCAAAGTTAGACAAATCGCTGTCCGCACATCGCAGAGCGACTATTTTAATCAACCATATTTCCAAAACCTAAGTTTTTACGGTAACTTCGGTTGTATAATACCTTAATTCTGGTCCTATTCTATCACCCTATTTCTACGTCATGTATCCCTAATTCCGTATTTATTTTGTATTTCATGTCAAACTACAACAAATCGCTGACCGCACATCGCAAAGCGGCTACTTTAACCACCCATATTTCCAAAACCTAAGTTTTTACGGTAACTTATTTGGTATAATACTGAAGTTCTGCTTCTATTCTATCACCCTATGTGTACGTAATGTTAGCAAACTTCCGTATTTATTTTATATTTCATGTCAAACTTAGACAAATCGCTGTTCGCACATCGCAAAGCGACTAATTTAACCACCCATATTTCCAAAACCTAAGTTTTTACGGTATTTTCGGTGGTATAATACAATATTTCTGGTACTATTCTATCACCCTATGTGTAAGTCATGTATCCACACATCCGTATTTATTTTTATATTTCAAGTTAAACTTAGACAAATCGCTGTCCGCACATCGCAAAGCGACTACTTTAATCACCCATATTTCCAAAACATAAGTTTTTACGGTAACTTCTGTGGTATAATACTGTATTCCTGGTACTATTCTATAACCCTATGTCTACGTCATGTATCCCCAATTCCGTATTTATTTTGTATTTCATGTCAAACTAGGACAAATCGCTGACCGCACATCGCAAAGCGGCTAATTTAATCACCCATATTTGCAAAACCTAAGTTTTTACGGTAACTTGGGTGGTATAGTCATACAAATCTTGTCCTATTCTATCATCCTATGTGTACGTAATGTTGGCACACTTCCGTATTTATTTTATATTTCATGTCAAACTTAGACAAATCGCTGTCCGCACATCGCAAAGCGACTAATTTAACCACCCATATTTCCAAAACCTAAGTTTTTACGGTATTTTCGGTGGTATAATACTATATTTCTGGTACTATTCTATTACCCAATGTGTACGTCATGTATCCACACATCCGTATTTATTTTTATATTTCAAGTTAAACTTAGACAAATCGCTGTCCGCACATCGCAAAGCCACTAATTTAATCACCCATATTTCCAAAACATAAGTTTTTACGGTAACTTCTGTGGTATAATACTGTATTCCTGGTACTATTCTATAACCCTATGTCTACGTCATGTATCCCCAATTCCGTATTTATTTTGTATTTCATGTCAAACTAGGACAAATCGCTGACCGCACATCGCAAAGCGGCTAATTTAATCACCCATATTTCCAAAACCTAAGTTTTTACGGTAACTAGGGTGGTATCGTCCTACAGTTCTTGTCCTATTCTTTCATCCTAAGTGTACGTAATGTTGGCACACTTCTTTATTTATTTATATTTCATGTCAAACTTAGACAAATCGCTGTCCGCACATCGCAAAGCGACTACTTTAGTCAGCCATATTTCCAAATCCTAAGTTTTTACGGTAACTTTGGTGGTATAATACTATATTTCTGGTCCTATTCTATCTCCCTATTTGTACGTCATGTATCCCCAATTCCGTATTTATTTTGTATTACATGTCAAACTAAGTTAAATCGCTGACCGCACATCGCAAAGCGACTAATTTAACCACCCACATTTTCCAAAAGCTAAGTTTTTACGGTATTTTAGGTGGTATAAAACTATATTTCTGGTACTATTCTATCACCCTATGTGTACGTTAGTATCCACACATCCGTATTTATTTTTATTTTTCATGTTTAACTTAGTCAAATCGCTGTCCGCACATCGCAAAGCGACTACTTTAATCACCCATATTTCCAAAACTTACGTTTTTACGGTAACTTCGATGGTATAATACTATATTTCTGGTACTATTCTATTACCCTGTTTGTACGTCATGTATCCAGAATTCCGTATTTATTTTTATATTTCATGTTAATCTCAGACAAATCGCTGTCCGCACATCGCAAAGCGACTACTTTAATCACCCATATTTCCAAAACATAAGTTTTTACGGTAACTTCTGTGGTATAATACTATATTTCTGGTACTATTCTATACCCTATTTGTACGTAATGTATCCAGAATTCCGTATTTATTTTTATATTTCATGTCAAACCTAGACAAATTGCTGTCCACACATCGCAAAGCGACTACTTTAATCACCCATATTTCCAAAACCTAAGTTGTTAAGGTAACTTGGGTGGTATAGTACTAAGGTTCTGGTCCTATTCTATCAACATGTGTACGTCATGTTGGCACACTTCCGTATTTATTTTATATTTCATGTCAAACCTAGACAAATCGTTAACCGCACATCGCAAAGCGGCTAATTTAATCACCCAAATTTCCAAAACCTAAGTTTTTACGGTAACTTGGGTGGTATAGTCCTACAGTTCTTGTCCTATACTATCATCCTAAATGTACGTAATGTTGGCACACTTCTTTATTTATTTATATTTCATATCAAACTTAAACAAATCGCTGTCCGCACATCGCAAAGCGACTACTTTAGTCAACCATATTTCTGAAACCTAAGTTTTTACGGTTACTTCGGTGGTATAATACTATATTTCTGGTCCTATTCTATCTCCCTATTTGTACGTCATGTATCCCCAATTCCGTATTTATTTTGTATTACATGTCAAACTAAGTTAAATCGCTGACCGCACATCGCAAAGCGGCTACTTTAACCACCCATATTTCCAAAACCTAAGTTTTTACGTAACTTGTTTGGTATTATACTGAAGTTCTGGTTCTATTCTATCAACCTATGTGTACGTAATGTTAGCACACTTCCGTATTTATTTTATATTTCATGTCAAACTTAGACAAATCGCTGACTGCACATCGCAAAGCGGCTAATTTAATCACCCATATTTCCAAAACCTAAGGTTTTACGGTAACTTGGGTGGTATAGTCCTACAGTTCTTGTCCTATTCTATCATGCTATGTGTACGTAATGTTGGCATACTTCCGTATTTATTTTATATTTCATGTAAAACTTAGGCAAATCGCTGTCCGCACATCGCAAAGCGACTAATTTAACCACCCACATTTTCCAAAAGCTAAGTTTTTACGGTATTTTCGGTGGTATAATACTATATATCTGGTACTATTCTATCACCCTATGTGTACGTTAGTATCCACACATCCGTATTTATTTTTATTTTTCATGTTAAACTTAGTCAAATCGCCGTCCGCACATCGCAAAGCGACTACTTTAATCACCCATATTTCCAAAACTTACGTTTTTACGGTAACTTCCATGGTATAATACTATATTTCTGGTACTATTCTATCACCCTATTTGTACGTCATGTATCCAGAATTCCGTATTTATTTTTATATTTCATGTTAATCTCAGACAAATTGCTGTCCGCACATCGCAAAGCGACTACTTTAATCACCCATATTTCCAAAACATAAGTTTTTACGGTAACTTCTGTGGTATAATACTATATTTCTGGTACTATTCTATAACCCTATGTCTACGTCATGTATCCCCAATTCCGTATTTATTTTGTATTTCATGTCAAACTAGGACAAATCGCTGACCGCACATCGCAAAGCGGCTACTTTAACCACCCATATTTCCAAAACCTAAGTTTTTACGGTAACTTGTTTGGTATGATACTGAAGTTCTGGTTCTATTCTATCTCCCTATGTGTACGTAATGTTAGCACACTTCCGTATTTATTTTATATTTCATGTCAAACTTAGACAAATCGCTGACCGCACATCGCAAAGCGGCTAATTTAGTCACCCATACTTCCAAAACCTATGTTTTTACGGTATTTTCGGTGGTATAATACTATATTTCTGGTACAATTCTATCACCCTATGTGTACGTCTTGTATCCACACATCCGTATTTATTTTTATATTTCAAGTTAAACTTAGACAAATCGCTGTCCGCACATCGCAAAGCGACTACTTTAATCACCCATATTTCAAAAACCTAAGTTTTTATGGTAACTTGGGTATTAAAGTACAAAGGTTCTGGTCCTATTCTATCATCCTATGTGTACGTCATGTTGGCACACTTCCGTATTTATTTTATATTTCATGTCAAACTAGGACAAATCGCTGACCGCACATCGCAAAGCGGCTACTTTAACCACCCATATTTCCAAAACCTAAGTTTTTACAGTAACTTGTTTGGTATAATACTAAAGTTCTGGTTCTATTCTATCATCCTATGTGTACGTAATATTAGCACACTTCCATATTTATTTTATATTTCATGTCAAAATTAGACAAATCGCTGTCCGCACATCGCAGAGCGACTATTTTAATCAACCATATTTCCAAAACCTAAGTTTTTACGGTAACTTCGGTTGTATAATACCTTAATTCTGGTCCTATTCTATCACCCTATTTCTACGTCATGTATCCCTAATTCCGTATTTATTTTGTATTTCATGTCAAACTAAAACAAATCGATGACCGCACATCGCAAAGCGGCTACTTTAACCACCCATATTTCCAAAACCTAAGTTTTTACGGTAACTTTTTTGGTATAATACTGAACTTCTGCTTCTATTCTATCACCCTATGTGTACGTAATGTTAGCACACTTCCGTATTTATTTTATATTTAATGTCAAACTTAGACAAATCGCTGTCCGCACATCGCAAAGCGACTAATTTAACCACCCATATTTCCAAAACCTAAGTTTTTAAGGTATTTTCGGTGGTATAATACTATATTTCTGGTACTATTCTATCACCCTATGTTTAAGTCATGTATCCAAACATCCGTATTTATTTTTATATTTCAAGTTAAACTTAGACAAATCGCTGTCCGCACATCGCAAAGCGACTACTTTAATCACCCATATTTCCAAAACATAAGTTTTAACGGTAACTTCTGTGGTATAATACTGTATTCCTGGTACTATTCTATAACCCTATGTCTACGTCATGTATCCCCAATTCCGTATTTATTTTGTATTTCATGTCAAACTAGGACAAATCGCTGACCGCACATCGCAAAGCGGCTACTTTAACCACCCATTTTTCCAAAACCTAAGTTTTTACGGTAACTTGTTTGGTATGATACTGAAGTTCTGGTTTTATTCTATCTCCCTATGTGTACGTAATGTCAGCACACTTCCGTATTTATTTTATATTTCATGTCAAACTTAGACAAATCGATGACCGCACATCGCAAAGCGGCTAATTTAGTCACCCATGCTTCCAAAACCTAAGTTTTTACGGTAACTTCGGTGGTGTAATACTATATTTCTGGTATTATTCTATCATCCTATGTGTACGTAATGTTGGCACACTTCCGTATTTATTTTATATTTCATGTCAAACCTAGACAAATCGCTGTCCGCAAATCGCAAAGCCACTACTTTAACTACCCATATTTCCAAAACCTAAGTTTTTACGGAAACTTGGTTAGTATAATACTAAAGTTCTGGTTCTATTCTATCACCCTATGTGTATGTAATGTTAGCACACTTCCATATTTATTTCATATTTCATGTGAAACTTAGACAAATCGTTAACCGCACATCGCAAAGCGGCTAATTTAATCACCCATATTTCCAAAACCTAAGTTTTTACGGTAACTAGGGTGGTATCGTCCTACAGTTCTTGTCCTATTCTTTCATCCTAAGTGTACGTAATGTTGGCACACTTCTTTATTTATTTATATTTCATGTCAAACTTAGACAAATCGCTGTCCGCACATCGCAAAGTGACTACTTTAGTCAGCCATATTTCCAAATCCTAAGTTTTTACGGTAACTTTGGTGGTATAATACTATATTTCTGGTCCTATTCTATCTCCCTTTTTGTACGTCATGTATCCCCAATTCCGTATTTATTTTGTATTACATGTCAAACTAAGTTAAATCGCTGACCGCACATCGCAAAGCGACTAATTTAACCACCCACATTTTCCAAAAGCTATGTTTTTACGGTATTTTAGGTGGTATAATACTATATTTCTGGTACTATTCTATCACCATATGTGTACGTTAGTATCCACACATCCGTATTTATTTTTATTTTTCATGTTAAACTTAGTCAAATCGCTGTCCGCACATCGCAAAGCGACTACTTTAATCACCCATATTTCCAAAACTTACGTTTTTACGGTAACTTCGATGGTATAATACTATATTTCTGGTACTATTCTATCACCCTGTTTGTACGTCATGTATCCAGAATTCCGTATTTATTTTTATATTTCATGTTAATCTCAGACAAATCGCTGTCCGCACATCGCAAAGCGACTACTTTAATCACCCATATTTCCAAAACATAAGTTTTTACGGTAACTTCTGTGGTATAATACTATATTTCTGGTACTATTCTATACCCTATTTGTACGTAATGTATCCAGAATTCCGTATTTATTTTTATATTTCATGTCAAACCTAGACAAATTGCTGTCCACACATCGCAAAGCGACTACTTTAATCACCCATATTTCCAAAACCTAAGTTGTTAAGGTAACTTGGGTGGTATAGTACTAAGGTTCTGGTCCTATTCTATCAACATGTGTACGTCATGTTGGCACACTTCCGTATTTATTTTATATTTCATGTCAAACCTAGACAAATCGTTAACCGCACATCGCAAAGCGGCTAATTTAATCACCCAAATTTCCAAAACCTAAGTTTTTACGGTAACTTGGGTGGTATAGTCCTACAATTCTTGTCCTATACTATCATCCTAAATGTACGTAATGTTGGCACACTTCTTTATTTATTTATATTTCATATCAAACTTAAACAAATCGCTGTCCGCACATCGCAAAGCGACTACTTTAGTCAACCATATTTCTGAAACCTAAGTTTTTACGGTTACTTCGGTGGTATAATACTATATTTCTGGTCCTATTCTATAACCCTATGTCTACGTCATGTAGCCCCAATTCCGTATTTATTTTGTATTTCATGTCAAACTAGGACAAATCGCTGACCGCACATCGCAAAGCGGCTACTTTAACCACCCATATTTCCAAAACCTAAGTTTTTACGGTAACATATTTGGTATGATACTGAAGTTCTGGTTATATTCTATCTCCCTATGTGTACGTAATGTTAGCACACTTCCGTATTTATTTTATATTTCATGTCAAACTTAGACAAATCGCTGACCGCACATCGCAAAGCGGCTAATTTAGTCACCCATACTTCCAAAACCTAAGTTTTTACGGTAACTTGGATGGTATAGTCCTACAGTTCTTGTCCTATTCTATCATCCTATCTATACGTAATGTTGGCACACTTCCGTATTTATTTTATATTTTATGTCAAACTTAGACAAATCGCTGTCCGCACATCGCAAAGCGACTACTTTAATCACCCATATCTCCAAAACCTAAGTTTTTACGGTAACTTCGATGGTATAATACTATATTTCTGGTACTATTCTATCACCCTATTTGTACGTCATGTATCCAGAATTCCGTATTTATTTTTATATTTCATGTTAATATTAGACAAATCGCTGTCCGCACATCGCAAAGCGACTACTTTAATCACCCATATTTCCAAAATCTAAGTTTTTACAGTAACTTCGATGGTATAATACTACATTTCTGGTACTATTCTATCACCCTATTTGTACGTCATGTATCCAGAATTCCGTATTTATTTTTATATTTCATGTCAAACCTAGACAAATTGCTGTCCACACATCGCAAAGCGACTACTTTAATCACCCATATTTCCAAAACCTAAGTTGTTAAGGTAACTTGGGTGGTATAGTACTAAAGTTCTGGTCCTATTCTATCATCCTATGTCTACGTCATGTATCCCTAATTCCGTATTTATTTTGTATTTCATGTCGAACTTAGACAAATCGTTAACCGCACATCGCAAAGCGGCTAATTTAATCACCAATATTTCCAAAACCTAAGTTTTTACGGTAACTTCGGTTGTATAATACTATATTTCTGGTCCTATTCTATCACCCTATGTCTACGTCATGTATCCCTAATTCCGTATTTATTTTGTATTTCATGTCAGACTAAAACAAATCGTTAACCGCACATCGCAAAGCGGCTAATTTAATCACCCATATTTCCAAAACCTAAGTTTTTACGGTAACTTGGGTGGTATAGTCATACAGTTCTTGTCCTATTCTATCATCCTATGTGTACGTAATGTTGGCACACTTCCGTATTTATTTTATATTTCATGTCAAACTTAGACAAATCTCTGTCCGCAAATCGCAAAGCTACTACTTTAACTACCCATATTTCCAAAACCTAAGTTTTTACGGAAACTTGGTTGGTATAATACTAAACTTCTGGTTCTATTCTATCACCCTATGTGTATGTAATGTTAGCACACTTCCATATTTATTTTATATTTCATGTCAAACTTAGACAAATCGCTGTCCGCAAATCGCAAAGCTACTACTTTAACTACCCATATTTCCAAAACCTAAGGTTTTACGGTAACTTGGGTGGTATCGTCCTACAGTTCTTGTCCTATTCTATCATCCTAAGTGTATGTAATGTTGGCACACTTCTTTATTTATTTATATTTCATGTCAAACTTAGACAAATCGCTGTCCGCATATCGCAAAGCGAATACTTTAGTCAGCCGTATTTCCAAAACCTAAGTTTTACGGTAACTTTGGTGGTATAATACTATATTTCTGGTCCTATTCTATCACCCTATGTCTACGTCATGTATCCCCAATTCCGTATTTATTTTGTATTACATGGCAAACTAAGTTAAATCGCTGACCGTACATCGCAAAACGGCTACTTTAACCACCCATATTTCCAAAACCTAAGTTTTTACGGAAACTTGTTTGGTATAATACTGAAGTTCTGGTCCTATTCTATCATCCTATGTGTACGTCATGTTGGCACACTTCCGTATTTATTTTATATTTCATGTCAAACTTAGACAAATCGCTGACCGAACATCGCAAAGCGGCTACTTTAACCACCCATATTTCCAAAACCAAAGTTTTTACGGTAACTTGGTTGGTATAATACTAAAGTTCTGGTTCTATTCTATCACCCTATGTGTACCTAATGTTGGCACACTTCCGTATTTATTTTATATTTCATGTCAAACTTAGACAAATCGCTGACCGAACATCGCAAAGCGGCTATTTTAATCACCCATATTTCAAAAACCTAAGTTTTTACGGTAACTTGGGTGGTATCGTCCTACAGTTCTTGTCCTATTCTATCATCCTAAGTGTATGTAATGTTGGCACACTTCTTTATTTATTTATATTTCATGTCAAACTTAGACAAATCGCTGTCCGCACATCGCAAAGCGACTACTTTAGTCAGCCATATTTCTAAATCCTAAGTTTTTACGGTAACTTTGGTGGTATAATACTATATTTCTGGTCCTATTCTATCTCCCTATTTGTACGTCATGTATCCCCAATTCCGTATATATTTTGTATTACATGTCAAACTAAGTTAAATCGCTGACCGCACATCGCAAAGCGGCTACTTTAACCACCCATATTTCCAAAACCTAAGTTTTTACGTAACTTGTTTGGTATTATACTGAAGTTCTGGTTCTATTCTATCAACCTATGTGTACGTAATGTTAGCACACTTCCGTATTTATTTTATATTTCATGTCAAACTTAGGCAAATCGCTGTCCGCACATCGCAAAGCGACTAATTTAACCACCCACATTTTCCAAAAGCTAAGTTTTTACGGTATTTTAGGTGGTATAATACTATATTTCTGGTACTATTCTATCACCCTATGTGTACGTTAGTATCCACACATCCGTATTTATTTTTATTTTTCATGTTAAACTTAGTCAAATCGCTGTCCGCACATCTCAAAGCGACTACTTTAATCACCCATATTTCCAAAACTTACGTTTTTACGGTAACTTCGATGGTATAATACTATATTTCTGGTACTATTCTATCACCCTATTTGTACGTCATGTATCCAGAATTCCGTATTTATTTTTATATTTCATGTTAATCTCAGACAAATCGCTGTCCGCACATCGCAAAGCGACTACTTTAATCACCCATATTTCCAAAACATAAGTTTTTACGGTAACTTCTGTGGTATAATACTATATTTCTGGTACTATTCTATACCCTATTTGTACGTAATGTATCCAGAATTCCGTATTTATTTTTATATTTCATGTCAAACCTAGACAAATTGCTGTCCACACATCGCAAAGCGACTACTTTAATCACCCATATTTCCAAAACCTAAGTTGTTAAGGTAACTTGGGTGGTATAGTACTAAGGTTCTGGTCCTATTCTATCAACATGTGTACGTCATGTTGGCACACTTCCGTATTTATTTTATATTTCATGTCAAACCTAGACAAATCGTTAACCGCACATCGCAAAGCGGCTAATTTAATCACCCAAATTTCCAAAACCTAAGTTTTTACGGTAACTTGGGTGGTATAGTCCTACAGTTCTTGTCCTATTCTATCATCCTAAATGTACGTAATGTTGGCACACTTCTTTATTTATTTATATTTCATATCAAACTTAAACAAATCGCTGTCCGCACATCGCAAAGCGACTACTTTAGTCAACCATATTTCTGAAACCTAAGTTTTTACGGTTACTTCGGTGGTATAATACTATATTTCTGGTCCTATTCTATAACCCTATGTCTACGTCATGTAGCCCCAATTCCGTATTTATTTTGTATTTCATGTCAAACTAGGACAAATCGCTGACCGCACATCGCAAAGCGGCTACTTTAACCACCCATATTTCCAAAACCTAAGTTTTTACGGTAACATATTTGGTATGATACTGAAGTTCTGGTTCTATTCTATCTCCCTATGTGTACGTAATGTTAGCAAACTTCCGTATTTATTTTATATTTCATGTCAAACTTAGACAAATCGCTGACCGCACATCGCAAAGCGGCTAATTTAGTCACCCATACTTCCAAAACCTAAGTTTTTACGGTAACTTGGATGGTATAGTCCTACAGTTCTTGTCCTATTCTATCATCCTATCTATACGTAATGTTGGCACACTTCCGTATTTATTTTATATTTTATGTCAAACTTAGACAAATCGCTGTCCGCACATCGCAAAGCGACTACTTTAATCACCCATATCTCCAAAACCTAAGTTTTTACGGTAACTTCGATGGTATAATACTATATTTCTGGTACTATTCTATCACCCTATTTGTACGTCATGTATCCAGCATTCCGTATTTATTTTTATATTTCATGTTAATATTAGACAAATCGCTGTCCGCACATCGCAAAGCGACTACTTTAATCACCCATATTTCCAAAATCTAAGTTTTTACAGTAACTTCGATGGTATAATACTACATTTCTGGTACTATTCTATCACCCTATTTGTACGTCATGTATCCAGAATTCCGTATTTATTTTTATATTTCATGTCAAACCTAGACAAATTGCTGTCTACACATCGCAAAGCGACTACTTTAATCACCCATATTTCCAAAACCTAAGTTGTTAAGGTAACTTGGGTGGTATAGTACTAAAGTTCTGGTCCTATTCTATCATCCTATGTCTACGTCATGTATCCCTAATTCCGTATTTATTTTGTATTTCATGTCGAACTTAGACAAATCGTTAACTGCACATCGCAAAGCGGCTAATTTAATCACCCATATTTCCAAAACCTAAGTTTTTACGGTAACTTCGGTTGTATAATACTATATTTCTGGTCCTATTCTATCACCCTATGTCTACGTCATGTATCCCTAATTCCGTATTTATTTTGTATTTCATGTCAAACTAAAACAAATCGTAAACCGCACATCGCAAAGCGGCTAATTTAATCACCCATATTTCCAAAACCTAAGTTTTTACGGTAACTTGGGTCATACAGTTCTTGTCCTATTCTATCATCCTATGTGTACGTAATGTTGGCACACTTCCGTATTTATTTTATATTTCATGTCAAACTTAGACAAATCGCTGTCCGCAAATCGCAAAGCTACTACTTTAACTACCCATATTTCCAAAACCTAAGTTTTTACGGAAACTTGGTTGGTATAATACTAAACTTCTGGTTCTATTCTATCACCCTATGTGTATGTAATGTTAGCACACTTCCATATTTATTTTATATTTCATGTCAAACTTAGACAAATCGCTGTCCGCAAATCGCAAAGCTTTTACTTTAACTACCCATATTTCCAAAACCTAAGGTTTTACGGTAACTTGGGTGGTATCGTCCTACAGTTCTTGTCCTATTCTATCATCCTAAGTGTATGTAATGTTGGCACACTTCTTTATTTATTTATATTTCATGTCAAACTTAGACAAATCGCTGGTCCGCACATCGCAAAGCGAATACTTTAGTCAGCCGTATTTCCAAAACCTAAGTTTTTACGGTAACTTTGGTGGTATAATACTATATTTCTGGTCCTATTCTATCACCCTATGTCTACGTCATGTATCCCCAATTCCGTATTTATTTTTATAAATCATGTTAAACTTAGACAAATCGCTGTCCGCACATCGCAAAGCGACTACTTTAGTCAACCATATTTCCAAAACCTTAGTTTTTACGGTAACTTGGTTGGTATATTACTAAATTTCTGGTCCTATCTATCACCCTATGTGTACCTAATGTTGGCACACTTCCGTATTTATTTTATATTACATGTCAAACCTAAACAAATCGCTGACCGCACATCGCAAAGCGGCTAATTTAATCACCCATATTTCAAAACCTAAGTTTTTATTGTAACTTGGGCGGTATATTACTAAATTTCTTGTCCTATTCTATCATCCCAGGTGTACGTCAATGTATCCACAATTCCGTATTTTTTTATATTTCATGTCAAACATAGACAAATCGCTGACCGCACGTCGCAAAGCGGCTAATTTAATCACCCATATTCCAAAACCTAAGTTTTTACGGTAACTTGGGTGGTATAGTCCTACAGTTCTTGTCCTATTCTATCATCCTAAGTGTACGTAATGTTAGCAAACTTCCGTATTTATTTATATTTCATGTCAAACCTAGAAAAATCGCTGACCGCACATCGCAAAGTGGCTAATTTAACAACCCATATTTCCAAAACCTAAGTTTTTACGGTAACTTCGGTGGTATAATACTATATTTCTGGTCCTATTCTATCACCTTATGTCTACGTCATGTATCCCCAATTCCGTATTTATTTGTATTTCATGTCAAACTAAGAGAAATCGCTGACCGCACATCGCAAAGCGGCTACTATAACCACCCATATTTCCAAAACCTAAGTTTTTTGCGGTAACTTGTTTGGTATAATACTAAGGTTCTGGTTCTATTCTATCACCCTATGTGTACCTAATGTTGGCACACTTCCGTATTTATTTTATATTTCATGACAAACTTAGACAAATCGTAACCGCACATCGCAAAGCGGCTAATTTAATCACCCATATTTCCAAAACCTAAGTTTTTACGGTAACTTCGGTGGTATAATACTATATTTCTGGTACTATTCTATCACCCTATTTGTACGTAGTGTAATCAGAATTCCATATTTATTTTATATTTCATGTCAAATCTAGACAAATTGCTGTCCGCACATTCGCAAAGCGATTACTTAATCACCCATATTTCGGAAACCTAAGTTGTTAAGGTAAATTGGGTGGTATAGTACTAAAGTTCTGGTCCTATTCTATCATCCTATGCGTACGTCATGTTGGCACACTTCCGTATTTATTTTATATTTCATGTCAAACTTGACAAATCGCTGACTGCACATCGCAAAGTGGCTAATTTAATCACCCATATTTCCAAAACCAAAGTTTTTACGGTAACTTGGTTGGTATATACTACATTTCTGGTACTATTCTATCACCCTATTTTTACGTCATGTATCCAGAATTCCGTATTTATTTTTATATTTCATGTCAAACCTAGACAAATTGCTGTCCACACATCGCAAAGCGACTACTTTAATCACCCATATTCCAAAACCTAAGTTGTTAAGGTAACTTGGGTGGTATAGTACTAAAGTTCTGGTCCTATTCTATCATCCTATGTCTACGTCATGTATCCCTAATTCCGTATTTATTTTGTATTTCATGTCGAACTTAGACAAATCGTTAACTGCACATCGCAAAGCGGGCTAATTTAATCACCCATATTTCCAAAACCTAAGTTTTTACGGTAACTTCGGTTGTACAATACTATATTTCTGGTCCTATTCTATCATCCTATGTCTACGTCATGTATCCCTAATTCCGTATTTATTTTGTATTTCATGTCAAACTAAAACAAATCGTTAACCGCACATCGCAAAGCGGCTAATTTAATCACCCATATTTCCAAACCTAAGTTTTTACGGTAACTTGGGTCATACAGTTCTTGTCCTATTCTATCATCCTATGTGTACGTAATGTTGGCACACTTCCGTATTTATTTTATATTTCATGTCAAACTTAGACAAATCGCTGTCCGCAAATCGCAAAGCTACTACTTTAACTACCCATATTTCCAAAACCTAAGTTTTTACGGAAACTTGGTTGGTATAATACTAACTTCTGGTTCTATTCTATCACCCTATGTGTATGTAATGTTAGCACACTTCCATATTTATTTTATATTTCATGTCAAACTTAGACAAATCGCTGTCCGCAAATCGCAGAGCTTTTACTTTAACTACCCATATTTCCAAAACCTAAGGTTTTACGGTAACTTGGGTGGTATCGTCCTACAGTTCTTGTCCTATTCTATCATCCTAAGTGTATGTAATGTTGGCACACTTCTTTATTTATTTATATTTCATGTCAAACTTAGACAAATCGCTGTCCGCACATCGCAAAGCGAATACTTTAGTCAGCCGTATTTCCAAAACCTAAGTTTTTACGGTAACTTTGGTGGTATAATACTATATTTCTGGTCCTATTCTATCACCCTATGTCTACGTCATGTATCCCCAATTCCGTATTTATTTTTATAAATCATGTTAAACTTAGACAAATCGCTGTCCGCACATCGCAAAGCGACTACTTTAGTCAACCATATTTCCAAAACCTTAGTTTTTACGGTAACTTGGTTGGTATATTACTAAATTTCTGGTCCTATTCTATCACCCTATGTGTACCTAATGTTGGCACACTTCCGTATTTATTTTATATTACATGTCAAACCTAAACAAATCGCTGACCGCACATCGCAAAGCGGCTAATTTAATCACCCATATTTCCAAAACCTAAGTTTTTATTGTAACTTGGGCGGTATATTACTAAATTTCTTGTCCTATTCTATCATCTCAGGTGTACGTCATGTATCCACAATTCCGTATTTTTTTTATATTTCATGTCAAACATAGACAAATCGCTGACCGCACATCGCAAAGCGGCTAATTTATTCACCCATATTTCCAAAACCTAAGTTTTTACGGTAACTTGGGTGGTATAGTCCTACAGTTCTTGTCCTATTCTATCATCCTAAGTGTACGTAATGTTAGCAAACTTCCGTATTTATTTTATATTTCATGTCAAACCTAGAAAAATCGCTGACCGCACATCGCAAAGTGGCTAATTTAACAACCCATATTTCCAAAACCTAAGTTTTTACGGTAACTTCGGTGGTATAATACTAATTTCTGGTCCTATTCTATCACCTTATGTCTACGTCATGTATCCCCAATTCCGTATTTATTTTGTATTTCATGTCAAACTAAGAGAAATCGCTGACCGCACATCGCAAAGCGGCTACTATAACCACCCATATTTCCAAACCTAAGTTTTTGCGGTAACTTGTTTGGTATAATACTAAGGTTCTGGTTCTATTCTATCACCCTATGTGTACCTAATGTTGGCACACTTCCGTATTTATTTTATATTTCATGACAAACTTAGACAAATCGTTAACCCGCACATCGCAAAGCGGCTAATTTAATCACCCATATTTCCAAAACCTAAGTTTTTACGGTAACTTCGGTGGTATAATACTATATTTCTGGTACTATTCTATCACCCTATTTGTACGTAGTGTAATCAGAATTCCATATTTATTTTTATATTTCATGTCAAATCTAGACAAATTGCTGTCCGCACATCGCAAAGCGATTACTTTAATCACCCATATTTCGGAAACCTAAGTTGTTAAGGTAAATTGGGTGGTATAGTACTAAAGTTCTGGTCCTATTCTATCATCCTATGCGTACGTCATGTTGGCACACTTCCGTATTTATTTTATATTTCATGTCAAACTTTGACAAATCGCTGACTGCACATCGCAAAGTGGCTAATTTAATCACCCATATTTCCAAAACCAAAGTTTTTACGGTAACTTGGTTGGTATAATACTAAAGTTCTGGTTCTATTCTATCACCCTATGTGTACCTAATGTTGGCACACTTCCGTATTTATTTTATATTTCATGTCAAACTTAGACAAATCGCTGTCCCGCACATCGCAAAGCGACTACTTTAGTCAGCCGTATTTCCAAAACCTAAGTTTTTACGGAACTTGTTTGGTATAATACTGAAGTTCTGGTCCTATTCTATCATCCTATGTGTACGTCATGTTCCACACTTCCGTATTTATTTTATATATAATGTCAAACTTGAACAAATCGCTGACCGCACATCGCAAAGCGGCTACTTTAACCACCCATATTTCCAAAACCTAAGTTTTTACGGTAACTTGTTTGGTATAATACTAAAGTTCTGGTTCTATTCTATCATCCTATGTGTACGTAATGTTAGAAAATTTCCGTATTTATTTTATATTTCATGTGAAACTTAGACAAATCGCTGACTGCACATCGCAAAGTGGCTAATTTAATCACCCATATTTCCAAAACCAAAGTTTTTACGGTAACTTGGTTGGTATAATACTAAAGTTCTGGTTCTATTCTATCACCCTATGTGTACCTAATGTTGGCACACTTCCGTATTTATTTTATATTTCATGTCAAACTTAGACAAATCGCTGACCGAACATCGCAAAGCGGCTAATTTAATCACCCATATTTCCAAAACCTAAGTTTTTACGGTAACTTGGGTGGTATAGTCCTACAGTTCTTGTCCTATTCTATCATCCTAAGTGTACGTAATGTTGGCACACTTCCGTATTTATTTTATATTTCATGTCAAACTTAGACAAATCGTTAACCGCACATCGCAAAGCGGCTAATTTAATCACCCATATTTCCAAAACCTAAGTTTTTACGGTAACTTCGGTGGTATAATACTATATTTCTGGTACTATTCTATCACCCTATTTGTACGTAGTGTAATCAGAATTTCGTATTTATTTTTATATTTCATGTCAAATCTAGACAAATTGCTGTCCGCACATCGCAAAGCGATTACTTTAATCACCCATATTTCGGAAACCTAAGTTGTTAAGGTAAATTGGGTGGTATAGTACTAAAGTTCTGGTCCTATTCTATCATCCTATGCGTACGTCATGTTGGCACACTTCCGTATTTATTTTATATTTCATGTCAAACTTTGACAAATCGCTGACTGCACATCGCAAAGTGGCTAATTTAATCACCCATATTTCCAAAACCAAAGTTTTACGGTAACTTGGTTGGTATAATACTAAAGTTCTGGTTCTATTCTATCACCCTATGTGTACCTAATGTTGGCACACTTCCGTATTTATTTATATTTCATGTCAAACCTAGACAAATCGCTGTCCGCACATCGCAAAGCGACTACTTTAGTCAGCCGTATTTCCAAAACCTAAGTTTTTACGGAAACTTGTTTGGTATAATACTGAAGTTCTGGTCCTATTCTATCATCCTATGTGTACGTCATGTTCCACACTTCCGTATTTATTTTATATATAATGTCAAACTTGAACAAATCGCTGACCGCACATCGCAAAGCTGCTACTTTAACCACCCATATTTCCAAAACCTAAGTTTTTACGGTAACTTGTTTGGTATAATACTAAAGTTCTGGTTCAATTCTATCATCCTATGTGTACGTAATGTTAGCAAATTTCCGTATTTATTTTATATTTCATGTGAAACTTAGACAAATCGCTGACTGCACATCGCAAAGTGGCTAATTTAATCACCCATATTTCCAAAACCAAAGTTTTTACGGTAACTTGGTTGGTATAATACTAAAGTTCTGGTTCTATTCTATCACCCTATGTGTACCTAATGTTGGCACACTTCCGTATTTATTTTATATTTCATGTCAAACTTAGACAAATCGCTGACCGAACATCGCAAAAGCGGCTAATTTAATCACCCATATTTCAAAACCTAAGTTTTTACGGTAACTTGGGTGGTATAGTCCTACAGTTCTTGTCCTATTCTATCATCCTAAGTGTACGTAATGTTGGCACACTTCTTATTAATTTATAATTCATGTCAAACTTAGACAAATCGCTGTCCGCACATCGCAAAGCGAATACTTTAGTCAGCCGTATTTCCAAAACCTAAGTTTTTACGGTAACTTTGGTGGTATAATACTATATTTCTGGTCCTATTCTATCACCCTATGTCTACGTCATGTATCCCCAATTCCGTATTTATTTTTATAAATCATGTTAAACTTAGACAAATCGCTGTCCGCACATCGCAAAGCGACTACTTTAGTCAACCATATTTCCAAAACCTTAGTTTTTACGGTAACTTGGTTGGTATATTACTAAATTTCTGGTCCTATTCTATCACCCTATGTGTACCTAATGTTGGCACACTTCCGTATTTATTTTATATTACATGTCAAACCTAAACAAATCGCTGACCGCACATCGCAAAGCGGCTAATTTAATCACCCATATTTCCAAAACCTAAGTTTTTATTGTAACTTGGGCGGTATATTACTAAATTTCTTGTCCTATTCTATCATCTCAGGTGTACGTCATGTATCCACAATTCCGTATTTTTTTTATATTTCATGTCAAACATAGACAAATCGCTGACCGCACATCGCAAAGCGGCTAATTTATTCACCCATATTTCCAAAACCTAAGTTTTTACGGTAACTTGGGTGGTATAGTCCTACAGTTCTTGTCCTATTCTATCATCCTAAGTGTACGTAATGTTAGCAAACTTCCGTATTTATTTTATATTTCATGTCAAACCTAGAAAAAATCGCTGACCGCACATCGCAAAGTGGCTAATTTAACAACCCATATTTCAAAACCTAAGTTTTTACGGTAACTTCGGTGGTATAATACTATATTTCTGGTCCTATTCTATCACCTTATGTCTACGTCATGTATCCCCAATTCCGTATTTATTTTGTATTTCATGTCAAACTAAGAGAAAATCGCTGACCGCACATCGCAAAGCGGCTACTATAACCACCCATATTTCCAAAACCTAAGTTTTTGCGGTAACTTGTTTGGTATAATACTAAGGTTCTGGTTCTATTCTATCACCCTATGTGTACCTAATGTTGGCACACTTCCGTATTTATTTTATATTTCATGACAAACTTAGACAAATCGTTAACCGCACATCGCAAAGCGGCTAATTTAATCACCCATATTTCCAAAACCTAAGTTTTTACGGTAACTTCGGTGGTATAATACTATATTTCTGGTACTATTCTATCACCCTATTTGTACGTAGTGTAATCAGAATTCCATATTTATTTTTATATTTCATGTCAAATCTAGACAAATTGCTGTCCGCACATCGCAAAGCGATTACTTTAATCACCCATATTTCGGAAACCTAAGTTGTTAAGGTAAATTGGGTGGTATAGTACTAAAGTTCTGGTCCTATTCTATCATCCTATGCGTACGTCATGTTGGCACACTTCCGTATTTATTTTATATTTCATGTCAAACTTTGACAAATCGCTGACTGCACATCGCAAAGTGGCTAATTTAATCACCCATATTTCCAAAACCAAAGTTTTTACGGTAACTTGGTTGGTATAATACTAAAGTTCTGGTTCTATTCTATCACCCTATGTGTACCTAATGTTGGCACACTTCCGTATTTATTTTATATTTCATGTCAAACTTAGACAAATCGCTGTCCGCACATCGCAAAGCGACTACTTTAGTCAGCCGTATTTCCAAAACCTAAGTTTTTACGGAAACTTGTTTGGTATAATACTGAAGTTCTGGTCCTATTCTATCATCCTATGTGTACGTCATGTTCCACACTTCCGTATTTATTTTATATATAATGTCAAACTTGAACAAATCGCTGACCGCACATCGCAAAGCGGCTACTTTAACCACCCATATTTCCAAAACCTAAGTTTTTACGGTAACTTGTTTGGTATAATACTAAAGTTCTGGTTCTATTCTATCATCCTATGTGTACGTAATGTTAGAAAATTTCCGTATTTATTTTATATTTCATGTGAAACTTAGACAAATCGCTGACTGCACATCGCAAAGTGGCTAATTTAATCACCCATATTTCCAAAACCAAAGTTTTTACGGTAACTTGGTTGGTATAATACTAAAGTTCTGGTTCTATTCTATCACCCTATGTGTACCTAATGTTGGCACACTTCCGTATTTATTTTATATTTCATGTCAAACTTAGACAAATCGCTGACCGAACATCGCAAAGCGGCTAATTTAATCACCCATATTTCCAAAACCTAAGTTTTTACGGTAACTTGGGTGGTATAGTCCTACAGTTCTTGTCCTATTCTATCATCCTAAGTGTACGTAATGTTGGCACACTTCCGTATTTATTTTATATTTCATGTCAAACTTAGACAAATCGTTAACCGCACATCGCAAAGCGGCTAATTTAATCACCCATATTTCCAAAACCTAAGTTTTTACGGTAACTTCGGTGGTATAATACTATATTTCTGGTACTATTCTATCACCCTATTTGTACGTAGTGTAATCAGAATTTCGTATTTATTTTTATATTTCCTGTCAAATCTAGACAAATTGCTGTCCGCACATCGCAAAGCGATTACTTTAATCACCCATATTTCGGAAACCTAAGTTGTTAAGGTAAATTGGGTGGTATAGTACTAAAGTTCTGGTCCTATTCTATCATCCTATGCGTACGTCATGTTGGCACACTTCCGTATTTATTTTATATTTCATGTCAAACTTTGACAAATCGCTGACTGCACATCGCAAAGTGGCTAATTTAATCACCCATATTTCCAAAACCAAAGTTTTTACGGTAACTTGGTTGGTATACATACTAAAGTTCTGGTTCTATTCTATCACCCTATGTGTACCTAATGTTGGCACACTTCCGTATTTATTTTATATTCATGTCAAACCTAGACAAATCGCTGTCCGCACATCGCAAAGCGACTACTTTAGTCAGCCGTATTCCAAAACCTAAGTTTTTACGGAAACTTGTTTGGTATAATACTGAAGTTCTGGTCCTATTCTATCATCCTATGTGTACGTCATGTTCCACACTTCCGTATTTATTTTATATATAATGTCAAACTTGAACAAATCGCTGACCGCACATCGCAAAGCTGCTACTTTAACCACCCATATTTCCAAAACCTAAGTTTTTACGGTAACTTGTTTGGTATAATACTAAAGTTCTGGTTCAATTGTATCATCCTATGTGTACGTAATGTTAGCAAATTTCCGTATTTATTTTATATTTCATGTGAAACTTAGACAAATCGCTGACTGCACATCGCAAAGTGGCTAATTTAATCACCCATATTTCCAAAACCAAAGTTTTTACGGTAACTTGGTTGGTATAATACTAAAGTTCTGGTTCTATTCTATCACCCTATGTGTACCTAATGTTGGCACACTTCCGTATTTATTTTATATTTCATGTCAAACTTAGACAAATCGCTGACCGAACATCGCAAAGCGGCTAATTTAATCACCCATATTCAAAAACCTAAGTTTTTACGGTAACTTGGGTGGTATAGTCCTACAGTTCTTGTCCTATTCTATCATCCTAAGTGTACGTAATGTTGGCACACTTCTTTATTAATTTATAATTCATGTCAAACTTAGACAAATCGCTGTCCGCACATCGCAAAGCGACTACTTTAGTCAACCATATTTCCAAAACCTAAGTTTTTACGGTTACTTCGGTGGTATAATACTATATTTCTGGTCCTATTCTATCACCCTATGTCTACGTCATGTATCCCCAATTCCGTATTTATTTTTATAAATCATGTTAAACTTAGACAAATCGCTGTCCGCACATCGCAAAGCGACTAATTTAATCACTCATATTTCCAAATCCTAAGTTTTTACGGTAACTTGGGCGGTATAGTCCTACAGTTCTCGTCCTATTCTATCATCCTAAGTGTACGTAATGTTAGCAAATTTCCGTATTTATTTTATATTTCATGTCAAACTTAGACAACTCGCTGACCGCACATCGCAAAGCGGCTACTATAACCACCCATATTTTCCAAAACCTAAGTTTTTACGGTAACTTGTTTGGTATAATACTAAGGTTCTGGTTCTATTCTATCACCCTATGTGTACCTAATGTTGGCACACTTCCGTATTTATTTTATATTTCATGTCAAACTTAGACAAATCGTTAACCGCACATCGCAAAGCGGCTAATTTAATCACCCATATTTCCAAAACCTAAGTTTTTACGTAACTTCGGTGGTATATACTATATTTCTGGTACTATTCTATCACCCTATTTGTACGTAATGTAATCAGAATTCCGTATTTATTTTTATATTTCATGTCAAATCTAGACAAATTGCTGTCCGCACATCGCAAAGCGATTACTTTAATCACCCATATTTCGAAAACCTAAGTTGTTAAGGTAAATTGGGTGGTATAGTACTAAAGTTCTGGTCCTATTCTATCATCCTATGTGTACGTCATGTTGGCACACTTCCATATTTATTTTATATTTCATGTCAAACTAGAACAAATCGCTGACCGCACATCGCAAAGCGGCTACTTTAACCACCCATATTTCCAAAACCTACGTTTTTACGGTAACTTGTTTGGTATAATACTAAAGTTCTGGTTCTATTCTATCATCCTATGTGTACGTAATGTTAGCAAATTTCCGTATTTATTTTATATTTCATGTCAAACTTAGACAAATCGCTGACCGCACATCGCACAGTGGCTAATTTAATCACTTATATTTCCAAAACCAAAGTTTTTACGGTAACTTGGTTGGTATAATACTAAATTTCTGGTTCTATACTATCACGCTATGTGTACCTAATGTTGGCACACTTCCGTATTTATATTATATTTCATGTCAAACGTAGACAAATCGCTGACCGCACATCGCAAAGCGGCTAATTTAATCACCCATATTTCCAAAACCTAAGTTTTTACGGTAACTTGGGCGGTATAGTCCTACAGTTCTCGTCCTATTCTATCATCCTAAGTGTACGTAATGTTAGCAAATTTCCGTATTTATTTTATATTTCATGTCAAACTTAGACAAATCGCTGACCGCACATCGCAAAGTGGCTAATTTAACCACCCATATTTCCAAAACCTAAGTTTTTACGGTAACCTCGGTGGTATAATACTATATTTCTGGTCCTATTCTATCACCTTATGTCTACGTCATGTATCCCCAATTCCGTATTTATTTTGTATTTCATGTCAAACATAGACAAATCGCTGACCGCACATCGCAAAGCGGCTAATTTAATCACCCATATTTCAAAAACCTAAGTTTTTACGGTAACTTGGGTGGTATAGTCCTACAGTTCTTGTCCTATTCTATCATCCTAAGTGTACGTAATGTTGGCACACTTCTTTATTAATTTATAATTCATGTCAAACTTAGACAAATCGCTGTCCGCACATCGCAAAGCGACTACTTTAGTCAACCATATTTCCAAAACCTAAGTTTTTACGGTTACTTCGGTGGTATAATACTATATTTCTGGTCCTATTCTATCACCCTATGTCTACGTCATGTATCCCCAATTCCGTATTTATTTTTATAAATCATGATAAACTTAGACAAATCGCTGTCCGCACATCGCAAAGCGACTAATTTAATCACTCATATTTCCAAATCCTAAGTTTTTAAGATATCATGGGTTGTATAGTACAAAGGTCCTATTCTATCATCCGATGTGTACGTAATGTTGGCACACTTATTTATTTATTTATAATTCATGTCAAACTTAGACAAATCGCTGTCCGCACATCGCAAAGCGACTACTTTAGTCAACCATATTTCCAAAACCTTAGTTTTTACGGTAACTTGGTTGGTATATTACTAAATTTCTGATCCTATTCTATCACCCTAAGTGTACCTAATGTTGGCACACTTCCGTATTTATTTTATATTACATGTCAAACCTAAACAAATCGCTGACCGCACATCGCAAAGCGGCTAATTTAATCACCCATATTTCCAAAACCTAAGTTTTTATTGTAACTTGGGCGGTATATTACTAAATTTCTTGTCCTATTCTATCATCCCAGGTATACGTCATGTATCCACAATTCCGTATTTTTTTTATATTTCATGTCAAACATAGACAAATCGCTGACCGCACATCGCAAAGCGGTTAATTTTATCACCCATATTTCCAAAACCTAAGTTTTTACGGTAACTTGGGTGGTATAGTCCTACAGTTCTTGTCCTATTCTATCATCCTAAGTGTACGTAATGGTAGCAAATTTCCGTATTTATTTTATATTTCATGTCAAACCTAGAAAAATCGCTGACCGCACATCGCAAAGTGGCTAATTTAACAACCCATATTTCCAAAACCTAAGTTTTTACGGTAACTTCGGTGGTATAATACTATATTTCTGGTCCTATTCTATCACCTTATGTCTACGTCATGTTTCCCCAATTCCGTATTTATTTTGTATTTCATGTCAAACTAAGAGAAATCGCTGACCGAACATCGCAAAGCGGCTACTATAACCACCCATATTTCCAAAACCTAAGTTTTTACGGTAACTTGTTTGGTATAATACTAAGGTTCTGGTTCTATTCTATCACCCTATGTGTACCTAATGTTGGCACACTTCCGTATTTATTTTATATTTCATGTCAAACTTAGACAAATCGTTAACCGCACATCGCAAAGCGGCTAATTTAATCACCCATATTTCCAAAACCTAAGTTTTTACGTAACTTCGGTGGTATAATACTATATTTCTGGTACTATTCTATCACCCTATTTGTACGTAATGTAATCAGAATTCCGTATTTATTTTTATATTTCATGTCAAATCTAGACAAATTGCTGTCCGCACATCGCAAAGCGATTACTTTAATCACCCATATTTCGAAAACCTAAGTTGTTAAGGTAAATTGGGTGGTATAGTACTAGAGTTCTGGTCCTATTCTATCATCCTATGCGTACGTCATGTTGGCACACTTCCGTATTTATTTTATATTTCATGTCAAACTTTGACAAATCGTTGTCCGCACTTCGCAAAGCGACTACTTTAATCACCCATATTTCCAAAACCGAATTTTTTATGGTAACTTGGGTAGTAAAGTACAAAGGTTCTGGTCCTATTCTATCATCCTATGTGTACGTCATGTTGGCACACTTCCATATTTATTTTATATTTCATGTCAAACTAGAACAAATCGCTGACCGCACATCGCAAAGCGGCTACTTTAACCACCCATATTTCCAAAACCTACGTTTTTACGGTAACTTGTTTGGTATAATACTAAATTTCTGGTTCTATACTATCAGGCTATGTGTACCTAATGTTGGCACACTTCCGTATTTATTTTATATTTCATGTCAAACATAGACAAATCGCTGACCGCACATCGCAAAGCGGCTAATTTAATCACCCATATTTCCAAAACCTAAGTTTTTACGGTAACTTGGGTGGTATAGTCCTACAGTTCTCGTCCTATTCTATCATCCTAAGTGTACGTAATGTTAGCAAATTTCCGTATTTATTTTATATTTCATGTCAAACTTAGACAAATCGCTGACCGCACATCGCAAAGTGGCTAATTTAACCACCCATATTTCCAAAACCTAAGTTTTTACGGTAACCTCGGTGGTATAATACTATATTTCTGGTCCTATTCTATCACCTTATGTCTACGTCAAGTATCCCCAATTCCGTATTTATTTTGTATTTCATGTCAAACTAAGAGAAATCGCTGACCGCACATCGCAAAGCGGCTACTATAACCACCCATATTTCCAAAACCTAAGTTTTTACGGTAACTTGTTTGGTATAATACTAAAGTTCTGGTTCTATTCTATCACCCTATGTGTACCTAATGATGGCACACTTCCGTATTTATTTTATATTTCATGTCAAAATTAGACAAATCGCTGACCGCACATCGCAAAGTGGCTAATTTAATCACCCATATTTCCAAAACCTAAGTTTTTACGGTAACTTGGGTGGTATAGTCCTACAGTTCTTGTCCTATTCTATCATCCTAAGTGTACGTAATGTTGGCACACTTCTTTATTTATTTATAATTCATGTCAAACTTAGACAAATCGCTGTCCGCACATCGCAAAGCGACTACTTTAGTCAACCATATTTCCAAAACCTAAGTATTTACGGTTACTTCGGTGGTATAATACTATATTTCTGGTCCTATTCTATCACCCTATGTCTTCGTCATATATCCCCAATTCCGTATTTATTTTGTATTTCATGTCAAACTAAGACAAATCGCTGACCGCACATCGCAAAGCGGCTACTTTAACCACCCATATTTCCAAAACCTAAGTTTTTACGGTAACTTGTTTGGTATAATACTGAAGTTCTGGTTCTATTCTATCAACCTATGTGTACGTAATGTTAGCACACTTCCGTATTTATTTTATATTTGTCCTATTCTATCATCCTAAGTGTACGTAATGTTGGCACACTTCTTTATTTATGTATATTTCATGTCAAACTTAGACAAATCGCTGTCCGCACATCGCAAAGCGACTAATTTAGTTAACCATATTTCCAAAACCTAAAGTTTTACGGTTACTTCGGTGGTATAATACTATATTTCTGGTCCTATTCTATCACCCTATGTGTACGTCATGTATCCCCAATTCCGTATTTATTTTGTATTTCATGTAAAAACAAGACAAATCGCTAACCGCACATCGCAAAGCGGCTAATTTAATGACCCATATTTCCAAAACCTAGGTTTTTACGGTAACTTGGTTGGTTTAGACCTACAGTTCTGGTCCTATTCTATCATCCTATGTGTACGTCATGTTGGCACACTTCCGTATTTATTTTATATTTCCTGTCAAACTAAGACAAATCGCTGACCGCACATCGCAAAGCAGCTACTTTAACCACCCATATTTCCAAAACCTAAGTTTTTACGGTAACTTGTTTGGTATAATACTAAAGTTCCGGTTCTATTCTATCACTCTATGTGTACCTAATGTTGGCACACTTCCGTATTTATTCTATATTTCATGTCAAATTAGACAAGTCGCTGACCGCACATCGCAAAGCGGCTAATTTAATCACCCATATTTCCAAAACCTAAGTTTTTACGGTAACTTGGGTGGTATAGTCCTACAGATCTTGTCCAATTCTATCATCCTATGTGTACGTAATGTTGGCACACTTCCGTACTTATTTTATATTTCATGTCAAACTTAGACAAATCGCTGACCGAACATCGCAAAGCGGCTACTTTAACCACACATATTTCCAAAACTTAAGTTTTTACGGTAACTTGTTTGGTATAATACTAAAGTTCTGGTTCTATTCTATCATCCTATGTGTACGTAATGTTAGCAAATTTCCGTATTTATTTTATATTTCATGTCAAACTTAGACAAATCGCTGACTGCACATTGCAAAGTGGCTAATTTAATCACCCATATTTCCAAAACCAAAGTTTTTACGGTAACTTGGTTGGTATAATACTAAAGTTCTGGTTCTATTCTATCACCCTATGTGTACCTAATGTTGGCACACTTCCGTATTTATTTTATATTTCATGTCAAACTTAGACAAATCGCTGACCGAACATCGCAAAGCGGCTAATTTAATCACCCAAATTTCAAAAACCTAAGTTTTTACGGTAACTTGGGTGGTATAGTCCTACAGTTCTTGTCCTATTCTATCATCCTAAGTGTACGTAATGTTGGCACACTTCTTTATTAATTTATAATTCATGTCAAATTTAGACAAATCGCTGTCCGCACATCGCAAAGCGACTACTTTAGTCAACCATATTTCCAAAACCTAAGTTTTTACGGTTACTTCGGTGGTATAATACTATATTTCTGGTCCTATTCTATCACCCTATGTCTACGTCATGTATCCCCAATTCCGTATTTATTTTTATAAATCATGTTAAACTTAGACAAATCGCTGTCCGCACATCGCAAAGCGACTAATTTAATCACTCATATTTCCAAATCCTAAGTTTTTAAGATATCATGGGTTGTATAGTACAAAGGTCCTATTCTATCATCCGATGTGTACGTAATGTTGGCACACTTATTTATTTATTTATAATTCATGTCAAACTTAGACAAATCGCTGTCCGCACATCGCAAAGCGACTACTTTAGTCAACCATATTTCCAAAACCTTATTTTTTACGGTAACTTGGTTGGTATATTACTAAATTTCTGGTCCTATTCTATCACCCTATGTGTACCTAATGTTGGCACACTTCCGTATTTATTTTATATTACATGTCAAACCTAAACAAATCGCTGACCGCACATCGCAAAGCGGCTAATTTAATCACCCATATTTCCAAAACCTAAGTTTTTATTGTAACTTGGGCGGTATATTACTAAATTTCTTGTCCTATTCTATCATCCCAGGTGTACGTCATATATCCACAATTCCGTATTTTTTATATTTCATGTCAAACATAGAGAAATCGCTGACCGCACATCGCAAAGCGGCTAATTTAATCACCCATATTTCCAAAACCTAAGTTTTTACGGTAACTTGGGTGGTATAGTCCTACAGTTCTTGTCCTATTCTATCATCCTAAGGTACGTAATGTTAGCAAACTTCCGTATTAATTTTATATTTCATGTCAAACCTAGAAAAATCGCTGACCGCACATCGCAAAGTGGCTAATTTAACAACCCATATTTCCAAAACCTAAGTTTTTACGGTAACTTCGGTGGTATAATACTATATTTCTGGTCCTATTCTATCACCTTATGTCTACGTCATGTATCCCCAATTCCGTATTTATTTTGTATTTCATGTCAAACTAAGAGAAATCGCTGACCGCACATCGCAAAGCGGCTACTATAACCACCCATATTTCCCAAACCTAAGTTTTTGCGGTAACTTGTTTGGTATAATACTAAGGTTCTGGTTCTATTCTATCACCCTATGTGTACCTAATGTTGGCACACTTCCGTATTTATTTTATATTTCATGTCAAACTTAGACAAATCGTTAACCGCACATCGCAAAGCGGCTAATTTAATCACCCATATTTCCAAAACCTAAGTTTTTACGGTAACTTCGGTGGTATAATACTATATTTCTGGTACTATTCTATCACCCTATTTGTACGTAGTGTAATCAGAATTCCGTATTTATTTTTATATTTCATGTCAAATCTAGACAAATTGCTGTCCGCACATCGCAAAGCGATTACTTTAATCACCCATATTTCGGAAACCTAAGTTGTTAAGGTAAATTGGGTGGTATAGTAATAAAGTTCTGGTCCTATTCTATCATCCTATGCGTACGTCATGTTGGCACACTTCCGTATTTATTTTATATTTCATGTCAAACTTTGACAAATCGCTGACTGCACATCGCAAAGTGGCTAATTTAATCACCCATATATCCAAAACCAAAGTTTTTACGGTAACTTGGTTGGTATAATACTAAAGTTCTGGTTCTATTCTATCACCCTATGTGTACCTAATGTTGGCACACTTCCGCATTTATTTTATATTTCATGTCAAACTTAGACAAATCGCTGACCGAACATCGCAAAGCGGCTAATTTAATCACCCATATTTCAAAAACCTAAGTTTTTACGGTAACTTGGGTGGTATAGTCCTACAGTTCTTGTCCTATTCTATCATCCTAAGTGTACGTAATGTTGGCACACTTCTTTATTAATTTATAATTCATGTCAAACTTAGACAAATCGCTGTCCGCACATCGCAAAGCGACTACTTTAGTCAACCATATTTCCAAAACCTAAGTTTTTACGGTTACTTCGGTGGTATAATACTATATTTCTGGTCCTATTCTATCACCCTATGTCTACGTCATGTATCCCCAATTCCGTATTTATTTTTATAAATCATGTTAAACTTAGACAAATCGCTGTCCGCACATCGCAAAGCGACTAATTTAATCACTCATATTTCCAAATCCTAAGTTTTTAAGATATCATGGGTTGTATAGTACAAAGGTCCTATTCTATCATCCGATGTGTACGTAATGTTGGCACACTTATTTATTTATTTATAATTCATGTCAAACTTAGACAAATCGCTGTCCGCACATCGCAAAGCGACTACTTTAGTCAACCATATTTCCAAAACCTTAGTTTTTACGGTAACTTGGTTGGTATATTACTAAATTTCTGATCCTATTCTATCACCCTAAGTGTACCTAATGTTGGCACACTTCCGTATTTATTTTATATTACATGTCAAACCTAAACAAATCGCTGACCGCACATCGCAAAGCGGCTAATTTAATCACCCATATTTCCAAAACCTAAGTTTTTATTGTAACTTGGGTGGTATATTACTAAATTTCTTGTCCTATTCTATCATCCCAGGTATACGTCATGTATCCACAATTCCGTATTTTTTTTTATATTTCATGTCAAACATAGACAAATCGCTGACCGCACATCGCAAAGCGGCTAATTTAATCACCCATATTTCCAAAACCTAAGTTTTTACGGTAACCTGGGTGGTATAGTCTTACAGTTCTTGTCCTATTCTATCATCCTAAGTGTACGTAATGTTAGCAAATTTCCGTATTTATTTTATATTTCATGTCAAACCTAGAAAAATCGCTGACCGCACATCGCAAAGTGGCTAATTTAACAACCCATATTTCCAAAACCTAAGTTTTTACGGTAACTTCGGTGGTATAATACTATATTTCTGGTCCTATTCTATCACCTTATGTCTATGTCATGTATCCCCAATTCCGTATTTATTTTGTATTTCATGTCAAACTAAGAGAAATCGCTGACCGAACATCGCAAAGCGGCTACTATAACCACCCATATTTCCAAAACCTAAGTTTTTACGGTAACTTGTTTGGTATAATACTAAGGTTCTGGTTCTATTCAATCACCCTATGTGTACCTAATGTTGGCACACTTCCGTATTTATTTTATATTTCATGTCAAACTTAGACAAATCGTTAACCGCACATCGCAAAGCGGCTAATTTAATCACCCATATTTCCAAAACCTAAGTTTTTACGGTAACTTCGGTGGTATAATACTATATTTCTGGTACTATTCTATCACCCTATTTGTACGTAGTGTAATCAGAATTCCGTATTTATTTTTATATTTCATGTCAAATCTAGACAAATTGCTGTCCGCACATCGCAAAGCGATTACTTTAATCACCCATATTTCGGAAACCTAAGTTGTTAAGGTAAATTGGGTGGTATAGTAATAAAGTTCTGGTCCTATTCTATCATCCTATGCGTACGTCATGTTGGCACACTTCCGTATTTATTTTATATTTCATGTCAAACTTTGACAAATCGCTGACTGCACATCGCAAAGTGGCTAATTTAATCACCCATATATCCAAAACCAAAGTTTTTACGGTAACTTGGTTGGTATAATACTAAAGTTCTGGTTCTATTCTATCACCCTATGTGTACCTAATGTTGGCACACTTCCGCATTTATTTTATATTTCATGTCAAACTTAGACAAATCGCTGACCGAACATCGCAAAGCGGCTAATTTAATCACCCATATTTCAAAAACCTAAGTTTTTACGGTAACTTGGGTGGTATAGTCCTACAGTTCTTGTCCTATTCTATCATCCTAAGTGTACGTAATGTTGGCACACTTCTTTATTAATTTATAATTCATGTCAAACTTAGACAAATCGCTGTCCGCACATCGCAAAGCGACTACTTTAGTCAACCATATTTCCAAAACCTAAGTTTTTACGGTTACTTCGGTGGTATAATACTATATTTCTGGTCCTATTCTATCACCCTATGTCTACGTCATGTATCCCCAATTCCGTATTTATTTTTATAAATCATGTTAAACTTAGACAAATCGCTGTCCGCACATCGCAAAGCGACTAATTTAATCACTCATATTTCCAAATCCTAAGTTTTTAAGATATCATGGGTTGTATAGTACAAAGGTCCTATTCTATCATCCGATGTGTACGTAATGTTGGCACACTTATTTATTTATTTATAATTCATGTCAAACTTAGACAAATCGCTGTCCGCACATCGCAAAGCGACTACTTTAGTCAACCATATTTCCAAAACCTTAGTTTTTACGGTAACTTGGTTGGTATATTACTAAATTTCTGATCCTATTCTATCACCCTAAGTGTACCTAATGTTGGCACACTTCCGTATTTATTTTATATTACATGTCAAACCTAAACAAATCGCTGACCGCACATCGCAAAGCGGCTAATTTAATCACCCATATTTCCAAAACCTAAGTTTTTATTGTAACTTGGGTGGTATATTACTAAATTTCTTGTCCTATTCTATCATCCCAGGTATACGTCATGTATCCACAATTCCGTATTTTTTTTTATATTTCATGTCAAACATAGACAAATCGCTGACCGCACATCGCAAAGCGGCTAATTTAATCACCCATATTTCCAAAACCTAAGTTTTTACGGTAACCTGGGTGGTATAGTCTTACAGTTCTTGTCCTATTCTATCATCCTAAGTGTACGTAATGTTAGCAAATTTCCGTATTTATTTTATATTTCATGTCAAACCTAGAAAAATCGCTGACCGCACATCGCAAAGTGGCTAATTTAACAACCCATATTTCCAAAACCTAAGTTTTTACGGTAACTTCGGTGGTATAATACTATATTTCTGGTCCTATTCTATCACCTTATGTCTATGTCATGTATCCCCAATTCCGTATTTATTTTGTATTTCATGTCAAACTAAGAGAAATCGCTGACCGAACATCGCAAAGCGGCTACTATAACCACCCATATTTCCAAAACCTAAGTTTTTACGGTAACTTGTTTGGTATAATACTAAGGTTCTGGTTCTATTCAATCACCCTATGTGTACCTAATGTTGGCACACTTCCGTATTTATTTTATATTTCATGTCAAACTTAGACAAATCGTTAACCGCACATCGCAAAGCGGCTAATTTAATCACCCATATTTCCAAAACCTAAGTTTTTACGGTAACTTGGGTGGTATAGTCGTACAGTTCTTGTCCTATTCTATCATCCTAAGTGTACGTAATGTTTGCACACTTCTTTATTTATTTATAATTCATGTCAAACTTAGACAAATCGCTGTCCGCACATCGCAAAGCGACTACTTTAGTCAACCATATTTCCAAAACCTAAGTATTTACGGTTACTTCGGTGGTATAATACTATATTTCTGGTCCTATTCTATCACCCTATGTCTTCGTCATGTATCCCCAATTCCGTATTTATTTTGTATTTCATGTCATACTAAGACAAATCGCTGACCGCACATCGCAAAAAGGCTACTTTAACCACCCATATTTCCAAAACCTAAGTTTTTACGGTAACTTGTTTGGTATAATACTGAAGTTCTGGTTCTATTCTATCACCCTATGTGTACGTAATGTTAGCACACTTCCGTATTTATTTTATATTTGTCCTATTCTATCATCCTAAGTGTACGTAATGTTGGCACACTTCTTTATTTATGTATATTTCATGTCAAACTTAGACAAATCGCTGTCCGCACATCGCAAAGCGACTAATTTAGTTAACCATATTTCCAAAACCTAAAGTTTTACGGTTACTTCGGTGGTATAATACTATATTTCTGGTCCTATTCTATCACCCTATGTGTACGTCATGTATCCCCAATTCCGTATTTATTTTTATAAATCATGTTAAACTTAGACAAATCGCTGTCCGCACATCGCAAAGCGACTAATTTAATCACTCATATTTCCAAATCCTAAGTTTTTAAGATATCATGGGTTGTATAGTACAAAGGTCCTATTCTATCATCCGATGTGTACGTAATGTTGGCACACTTATTTATTTATTTATAATTCATGTCAAACTTAGACAAATCGCTGTCCGCACATCGCAAAGCGACTACTTTAGTCAACCATATTTCCAAAACCTTAGTTTTTACGGTAACTTGGTTGGTATATTACTAAATTTCTGATCCTATTCTATCACCCTAAGTGTACCTAATGTTGGCACACTTCCGTATTTATTTTATATTTGTCCTATTCTATCATCCTAAGTGTACGTAATGTTGGCACACTTCTTTATTTATGTATATTTCATGTCAAACTTAGACAAATCGCTGTCCGCACATCGCAAAGCGACTAATTTAGTTAACCATATTTCCAAAACCTAAAGTTTTACGGTTACTTCGGTGGTATAATACTATATTTCTGGTCCTATTCTATCACCCTATGTGTACGTCATGTATCCCCAATTCTGTATTTATTTTGTATTTCATGTAAAAACAAGACAAATCGCTAACCGCACATCGCAAAGCGGCTAATTTAATGACCCATATTTCCAAAACCTAGGTTTTTACGGTAACTTGGGTGGTTTAGACCTACAGTTCTGGTCCTATTCTATCATCCTATGTGTACGTCATGTTGGCACACTTCCGTATTTATTTTATATTTCCTGTCAAACTAAGACAAATCGCTGACCGCACATCGCAAAGCAGCTACTTTAACCACCCATTTTTCCAAAACCTAAGTTTTTACGGTAACTTGTTTGGTATAATACTAAAGTTCTGGTTCTATTCTATCACTCTATGTGTACCTAATGTTGGCACACTTCCGTATTTATGTTATATTTCATGTCAAATTAGACAAGTCGCTGACCGCACATCGCAAAGCGGCTAATTTAATCACCCATATTTCCAAAACCTAAGTTTTTACGGTAACTTGGGTGGTATAGTCCTACAGATCTTGTCCAATTCTATCATCCTATGTGTACGTAATGTTGGCACACTTCCGTACTTATTTTATATTTCATGTCAAACTTAGACAAATCGCTGACCGAACATCGCAAAGCGGCTACTTTAACAACCCATATTTCCAAAACCTAAGTTTTTACGGTAACTTGTTTGGTATAATACTAAAGTTCTGGTTCTATTCTATCATCCTATGTGTACGTAATGTTAGCAAATTTCCGTATTTATTTTATATTTCATGTCAAACTTAGACAAATCGCTGACTGCACATCGCAAAGTGGCTAATTTAATCACCCATATTTCCAAAACCAAAGTTTTTACGGTAACTTGGTTGGTATAATACTAAAGTTCTGGTTCTATTCTATCACCCTATGTGTACCTAATGTTGGCACACTTCCGTATTTATTTTATATTTCATGTCAAACTTAGACAAATCGCTGACCGAACATCGCAAAGCGGCTAATTTAATCACCCATATTTCAAAAACCTAAGTTTTTACGGTAACTTGGGTGGTATAGTCCTACAGTTCTTGTCCTATTCTATCATCCTAAGTGTACGTAATGTTGGCACACTTCTTTATTAATTTATAATTCATGTCAAATTTAGACAAATCGCTGTCCGCACATCGCAAAGCGACTACTTTAGTCAACCATATTTCCAAAACCTAAGTTTTTACGGTTACTTCGGTGGTATAATACTATATTTCTGGTCCTATTCTATCACCCTATGTCTACGTCATGTATCCCCAATTCCGTATTTATTTTTATAAATCATGTTAAACTTAGACAAATCGCTGTCCGCACATCGCAAAGCGACTAATTTAATCACTCATATTTCCAAATCCTAAGTTTTTAAGATATCATGGGTTGTATAGTACAAAGGTCCTATTCTATCATCCGATGTGTACGTAATGTTGGCACACTTATTTATTTATTTATAATTCATGTCAAACTTAGACAAATCGCTGTCCGCACATCGCAAAGCGACTACTTTAGTCAACCATATTTCCAAAACCTTATTTTTTACGGTAACTTGGTTGGTATATTACTAAATTTCTGGTCCTATTCTATCACCCTATGTGTACCTAATGTTGGCACACTTCCGTATTTATTTTATATTACATGTCAAACCTAAACAAATCGCTGACCGCACATCGCAAAGCGGCTAATTTAATCACCCATATTTCCAAAACCTAAGTTTTTATTGTAACTTGGGCGGTATGTTACTAAATTTCTTGTCCTATTCTATCATCCCAGGTGTACGTCATGTATCCACAATTCCGTATTTTCTTATATTTCTTGTCAAACATAGACAAATCGCTGACCGCACATCAAAAAACGGCTAATTTAATCACCCATATTTCCAAAACCTAAGTTTTTACGGTAACTTGGGTGGTATAGTCCTACAGTTCTTGTCCTATTCTATCATCCTAAGGTACGTAATGTTAGCAAACTTCCGTATTTATTTTATATTTCATGTCAAACCTAGAAAAATCGCTGACCGCACATCGCAAAGTGGCTAATTTAACAACCCATATTTCCAAAACCTAAGTTTTTGCGGTAACTTCGGTGGTATAATACTATATTTCTGGTCCTATTCTATCACCTTATGTCTACGTCATGTATCCCCAATTCCGTATTTATTTTGTATTTCATGTCAAACTAAGAGAAATCGCTGACCGCACATCGCAAAGCGGCTACTATAACCACCCATATTTCCAAAACCTAAGTTTTTGCGGTAACTTGTTTGGTATAATACTAAGGTTCTGGTTCTATTCTATCACCCTATGTGTACCTAATGTTGGCACACTTCCGTATTTATTTTATATTTCATGTCAAACTTAGACAAATCGTTAACCGCACATCGCAAAGCGGCTAATTTAATCACCCATATTTCCAAAACCTAAGTTTTTACGGTAACTTCGGTGGTATAATACTATATTTCTGGTACTATTCTATCACCCTATTTGTACGTAGTGTAATCAGAATTCCGTATTTATTTTTATATTTCATGTCAAATCTAGACAAATTGCTGTCCGCACATCGCAAAGCGATTACTTTAATCACCCATATTTCGGAAACCTAAGTTGTTAAGGTAAATTGGGTGGTATAGTACTAAAGTTCTGGTCCTATTCTATCATCCTATGCGTACGTCATGTTGGCACACTTCCGTATTTATTTTATATTTCATGTCAAACTTTGACAAATCGCTGACTGCACATCGCAAAGTGGCTAATTTAATCACCCATATTTCCAAAACCAAAGTTTTTACGGTAACTTGGTTGGTATAATACTAAAGTTCTGGTTCTATTCTATCACCCTATGTGTACCTAATGTTGGCACACTTCCGTATTTATTTTATATTTCATGTCAAACTTAGACAAATCGCTGTCCGCACATCGCAAAGCGACTACTTTAGTCAGCCGTATTTCCAAAATCTAAGTTTTTACGGAAACTTGTTTGGTATAATACTGAAGTTCTGGTCCTATTCTATCATCCTATGTGTACGTCATGTTCCACACTTCCGTATTTATTTTATATATAATGTCAAACTTGAACAAATCGCTGACCGCACATCGCAAGGCGGCTACTTTAACCACCCATATTTCCAAAACCTAAGTTTTTACGGTAACTTGTTTGGTATAATACTAAAGTTCTGGTTCAATTCTATCATCCTATGTGTACGTAATGTTAGCAAATTTCCGTATTTATTTTATATTTCATGTGAAACTTAGACAAATCGCTGACTGCACATCGCAAAGTGGCTAATTTAATCACCCATATTTCCAAAACCAAAGTTTTTACGGTAACTTGGTTGGTATAATACCAAAGTTCTGGTTCTATTCTATCACCCTATGTGTACCTAATGTTGGCACACTTCCGTATTTATTTTATATTTCATGTCAAACTTAGACAAATCGCTGACCGAACATCGCAAAGCGGCTAATTTAATCACCCATATTTCAAAAACCTAAGTTTTTACGGTAACTTGGGTGGTATAGTCCTACAGTTCTTGTCCTATTCTATCATCCTAAGTGTACGTAATGTTGGCACACTTCTTTATTAATTTATAATTCATGTCAAACTTAGACAAATCGCTGTCCGCACATCGCAAAGCGACTACTTTAGTCAACCATATTTCCAAAACCTAAGTTTTTACGGTTACTTCGGTGGTATAAAACTATATTTCTGGTCCTATTCTATCACCCTATGTCTACGTCATGTATCCCCAATTCCGTATTTATTTTTATAAATCATGTTAAACTTAGACAAATCGCTGTCCGCACATCGCAAAGCGACTAATTTAATCACTCATATTTCCAAATCCTAAGTTTTTAAGATATCATGGGTTGTATAGTACAAAGGTCCTATTCTATCATCCGATGTGTACGTAATGTTGGCACACTTATTTATTTATTTATAATTCATGTCAAACTTAGACAAATCGCTGTCCGCACATCGCAAAGCGACTACTTTAGTCAACCATATTTCCAAAACCTTAGTTTTTACGGTAACTTGGTTGGTATATTACTAAATTTCTGATCCTATTCTATCACCCTAAGTGTACCTAATGTTGGCACACTTCCGTATTTATTTTATATTACATGTCAAACCTAAACAAATCGCTGACCGCAAATCGCAAAGCGGCTAATTTAATCACCCATATTTCCAAAACCTAAGTTTTTATTGTAACTTGGGGGGTATATTACTAAATTTCTTGTCCTATTCTATCATCCCAGGTATACGTCATGTATCCACAATTCCGTATTTTTTTTATATTTCATGTCAAACATAGACAAATCGCTGACCGCACATCGCAAAGCGGCTAATTTAATCACCCATATTTCCAAAACCTAAGTTTTTACGGTAACTTGGGTGGTATAGTCCTACAGTTCTTGTCCTATTCTATCATCCTAAGTGTACGTAATGTTAGCAAATTCCCGTATTTATTTTATATTTCATGTCAAACCTAGAAAAATCGCTGACCGCACATCGCAAAGTGGCTAATTTAACAACCCATATTTCCAAAACCTAAGTTTTTACGGTAACTTCGGTGGTATAATACTATATTTCTGGTCCTATTCTATCACCTTATGTCTACGTCATGTATCCCCAATTCCGTATTTATTTTGTATTTCATGTCAAACTAAGAGAAATCGCTGACCGAACATCGCAAAGCGGCTACTATAACCACCCATATTTCCAAAACCTAAGTTTTTACGGTAACTTGTTTGGTATAATACTAAGGTTCTGGTTCTATTCTATCACCCTATGTGTACCTAATGTTGGCACACTTCCGTATTTATTTTATATTTCATGTCAAACTTAGACAAATCGTTAACCGCACATCGCAAAGCGGCTAATTTAATCACCCATATTTCCAAAACCTAAGTTTTTACGTAACTTCGGTGGTATAATACTATATTTCTGGTACTATTCTATCACCCTATTTGTACGTAATGTAATCAGAATTCCGTATTTATTTTTATATTTCATGTCAAATCTAGACAAATTGATGTCCGCACATCGCAAAGCGATTACTTTAATCACCCATATTTCGAAAACCTAAGTTGTTAAGGTAAATTGGGTGGTATAGTACTAAAGTTCTGGTCCTATTCTATCATCCTATGCGTACGTCATGTTGGCACACTTCCGTATTTATTTTATATTTCATGTCAAACTTTGACAAATCGTTGTCCGCACATCGCAAAGCGACTACTTTAATCACCCATATTTCCAAAACCGAATTTTTTATGGTAACTTAAGTAGTAAAGTACAAAGGTTCTGGTCCTATTCTATCATCCAATGTGTACGTCATGTTGGCACACTTCCATATTTATTTTATATTTCATGTCAAACTAGAACAAATCGCTGACCGCACATCGCAAAGCGGCTACTTTAACCACCCATATTTCCAAAACCTACGTTTTTACGGTAACTTGTTTGGTATAATACTAAAGTTCTGGTTCTATTCTATCATCCTATGTGTACGTAATGTTAGCAAATTTCCGTATTTATTTTATATTTCATGTCAAACTTAGACAAATCGCTGACCGCACATCGCACAGTGGCTAATTTAATCACCCATATTTCCAAAACCAAAGTTTTTACGGTAACTTGGGTGGTATAGTCCTACAGTTCTCGTCCTATTCTATCATCCTAAGTGTACGTAATGTTAGCAAATTTCCGTATTTATTTTATATTTCATGTCAAACTTAGACAAATCGCTGACCGCACATCGCAAAGTGGCTAATTTAACCACCCATATTTCCAAAACCTAAGTTTTTACGGTAACTTGTTTGGTATAATACTAAAGTTCTGGTTCTATTCTATCACCCTATGTGTACCTAATGATGGCACACTTCCGTATTTATTTTATATTTCATGTCAAAATTAGACAAATCGCTGACCGCACATCGCAAAGTGGCTAATTTAATCACCCATATTTCCAAAACCTAAGTTTTTACGGTAACTTGGGTGGTATAGTCCTACAGTTCTTGTCCTATTCTATCATCCTAAGTGTACGTAATGTTGGCACACTTCTTTATTAATTTATAATTCATGTCAAACTTAGACAAATCGCTGTCCGCACATCGCAAAGCGACTACTTTAGTTAACCATATTTCCAAAACCTAAAGTTTTACGGTTACTTCGGTGGTATAATACTATATTTCTGGTCCTATTCTATCACCCTATGTGTACGTCATGTATCCCCAATTCCGTATTTATTTTGTATTTCATGTAAAAACAAGACAAATCGCTAACCGCACATCGCAAAGCGGCTAATTTAATGACCCATATTTCCAAAACCTAGGTTTTTACGGTAACTTGGGTGGTTTAGACCTACAGTTCTGGTCCTATTCTATCATCCTATGTGTACGTCATGTTGGCACACTTCCGTATTTATTTTATATTTCCTGTCAAACTAAGACAAATCGCTGACCGCACATCGCAAAGCAGCTACTTTAACCACCCATATTTCCAAAACCTAAGTTTTTACGGTAACTTGTTTGGTATAATACTAAAGTTCTGGTTCTATTCTATCACTCTATGTGTACCTAATGTTGGCACACTTCCGTATTTACTTTACATTTCATGTCAAATTAGACAAGTCGCTGACTGCACATCGCAAAGCGGCTAATTTAATCACCCATATTTCCAAAACCTAAGTTTTTACGGTAACTTGGGTGGTATAGTCCTACAGATCTTGTCCAATTCTATCATCCTATGTGTACGTAATGTTGGCACACTTCCGTACTTATTTTATATTTCATGTCAAACTTAGACAAATCGCTGTCCGGACTTCGCAAAGTGGCTAATTTAATCACCCATATTTCCAAAACCAAAGTTTTTACGGTAACTTGGTTGGTATAATACCAAAGTTCTGGTTCTATTCTATCACCCTATGTGTACCTAATGTTGGCACACTTCCGTATTTATTTTATATTTCATGTCAAACTTAGACAAATCGCTGACCGAACATCGCAAAGCGGCTAATTTAATCACCCATATTTCAAAAACCTAAGTTTTTACGGTAACTTGGGTGGTATAGTCCTACAGTTCTTGTCCTATTCTATCATCCTAAGTGTACGTAATGTTGGCACACTTCTTTATTAATTTATAATTCATGTCAAACTTAGACAAATCGCTGTCCGCACATCGCAAAGCGACTACTTTAGTCAACCATATTTCCAAAACCTAAGTTTTTACGGTTACTTCGGTGGTATAAAACTATATTTCTGGTCCTATTCTATCACCCTATGTCTACGTCATGTATCCCCAATTCCGTATTTATTTTTATAAATCATGTTAAACTTAGACAAATCGCTGTCCGCACATCGCAAAGCGACTAATTTAATCACTCATATTTCCAAATCCTAAGTTTTTAAGATATCATGGGTTGTATAGTACAAAGGTCCTATTCTATCATCCGATGTGTACGTAATGTTGGCACACTTATTTATTTATTTATAATTCATGTCAAACTTAGACAAATCGCTGTCCGCACATCGCAAAGCGACTACTTTAGTCAACCATATTTCCAAAACCTTAGTTTTTACGGTAACTTGGTTGGTATATTACTAAATTTCTGATCCTATTCTATCACCCTAAGTGTACCTAATGTTGGCACACTTCCGTATTTATTTTATATTACATGTCAAACCTAAACAAATCGCTGACCGCAAATCGCAAAGCGGCAAATTTAATCACCCATATTTCCAAAACCTAAGTTTTTATTGTAACTTGGGGGGTATATTACTAAATTTCTTGTCCTATTCTATCATCCCAGGTATACGTCATGTATCCACAATTCCGTATTTTTTTATATTTCATGTCAAACATAGACAAATCGCTGACCGCACATCGCAAAGCGGCTAATTTAATCACCCATATTTCCAAAACCTAAGTTTTTACGGTAACTTGGGTGGTATAGTCCTACAGTTCTTGTCCTATTCTATCATCCTAAGTGTACGTAATGTTAGCAAATTCCCGTATTTATTTTATATTTCATGTCAAACCTAGAAAAATCGCTGACCGCACATCGCAAAGTGGCTAATTTAACAACCCATATTTCCAAAACCTAAGTTTTTACGGTAACTTCGGTGGTATAATACTATATTTCTGGTCCTATTCTATCACCTTATGTCTACGTCATGTATCCCCAATTCCGTATTTATTTTGTATTTCATGTCAAACTAAGAGAAATCGCTGACCGAACATCGCAAAGCGGCTACTATAACCACTCATATTTCCAAAACCTAAGTTTTTACGGTAACTTGTTTGGTATAATACTAAGGTTCTGGTTCTATTCTATCACCCTATGTGTACCTAATGTTGGCACACTTCCGTATTTATTTTATATTTCATGTCAAACTTAGACAAATCGTTAACCGCACATCGCAAAGCGGCTAATTTAATCACCCATATTTCCAAAACCTAAGTTTTTACGTAACTTCGGTGGTATAATACTATATTTCTGGTACTATTCTATCACCCTATTTGTACGTAATGTAATCAGAATTCCGTATTTATTTTTATATTTCATGTCAAATCTAGACAAATTGATGTCCGCACATCGCAAAGCGATTACTTTAATCACCCATATTTCGAAAACCTAAGTTGTTAAGGTAAATTGGGTGGTATAGTACTAAAGTTCTGGTCCTATTCTATCATCCTATGCGTTCGTCATGTTGGCACACTTCCGTATTTATTTTATATTTCATGTCAAACTTTGACAAATCGTTGTCCGCACATCGCAAAGCGACTACTTTAATCACCCATATTTCCAAAACCGAATTTTTTATGGTAACTTAAGTAGTAAAGTACAAAGGTTCTGGTCCTATTCTATCATCCAATGTGTACGTCATGTTGGCACACTTCCATATTTATTTTATATTTCATGTCAAACTAGAACAAATCGCTGACCGCACATCGCAAAGCGGCTACTTTAACCACCCATATTTCCAAAACCTACGTTTTTACGGTAACTTGTTTGGTATAATACTAAAGTTCTGGTTCTATTCTATCATCCTATGTGTACGTAATGTTAGCAAATTTCCGTATTTATTTTATATTTCATGTCAAACTTAGACAAATCGCTGACCGCACATCGCACAGTGGCTAATTTAATCACCCATATTTCCAAAACCAAAGTTTTTACGGTAACTTGGGTGGTATAGTCCTACAGTTCTCGTCCTATTCTATCATCCTAAGTGTACGTAATGTTAGCAAATTTCCGTATTTATTTTATATTTCATGTCAAACTTAGACAAATCGCTGACCGCACATCGCAAAGTGGCTAATTTAACCACCCATATTTCCAAAACCTAAGTTTTTACGGTAACTTGTTTGGTATAATACTAAAGTTCTGGTTCTATTCTATCACCCTATGTGTACCTAATGATGGCACACTTCCGTATTTATTTTATATTTCATGTCAAAATTAGACAAATCGCTGACCGCACATCGCAAAGTGGCTAATTTAATCACCCATATTTCCAAAACCTAAGTTTTTACGGTAACTTGGGTGGTATAGTCCTACAGTTCTTGTCCTATTCTATCATCCTAAGTGTACGTAATGTTGGCACACTTCTTTATTTATTTATAATTCATGTCAAACTGAGACAAATCGCTGTCCGCACATCGCAAAGCGACTACTTTAGTCAACCATATTTCCAAAACCTAAGTATTTACGGTTACTTCGGTGGTATAATACTATATTTCTGGTCCTATTCTATCACCCTATGTCTTCGTCATGTATCCCCAATTCCGTATTTATTTTGTATTTCATGTCAAACTAAGACAAATCGCTGACCGCACATCGCAAAGCGGCTACTTTAACCACCCATATTTCCAAAACCTACGTTTTTACGGTAACTTGTTTGGTATAATACTGAAGTTCTGGTTCTATTCTATCACCCTATGTGTACGTAATGTTAGCACACTTCCGTATTTATTTTATATTTGTCCTATTCTATCATCCTAAGTGTACGTAATGTTGGCACACTTCTTTATTTATGTATATTTCATGTCAAACTTAGACAAATCGCTGTCCGCACATCGCAAAGCGACTAATTTAGTTAACCATATTTCCAAAACCTAAAGTTTTACGGTTACTTCGGTGGTATAATACTATATTTCTGGTCCTATTCTATCACCCTATGTGTACGTCATGTATCCCCAATTCCGTATTTATTTTGTATTTCATGTAAAAACAAGACAAATCGCTAACCGCACATCGCAAAGCGGCTAATTTAATCACCCATATTTCCAAAACCTAAGTTTTTACGGTAACTTGGGTGGTATAGTCCTACAGATCTTGTCCAATTCTATCATCCTATGTGTACGTAATGTTGGCACACTTCCGTACTTATTTTATATTTCATGTCAAACTTAGACAAATCGCTGTCCGGACTTCGCAAAGCGACTACTTTAACTACCCATATTTCCAAAACCTAAGTTTTTACGGAAACTTGGTTTGTATAATACTAAAGTTCTGGTTCTATTCTATCACCCTATGTGTATGTAATGTTAGCACACTTCCATATTTATTTTATATTTCATGTCAAACTTAGACAAATCGTTAACCGCACATCGCAAAGCGGATAATTTAACCACCCATATTTCCAAAACCTAAGTTTTTACGGTAACTTGTTTGGTATAATAATACAGTTCTTGTCCTATTTTATCATCCTATGTGTACGTAATGTTGGCACACTTCCGTATTTATTTTATATTTCATGTCAAACTTAGACAAATCGCTGACCGCACATTGCAAAGCGGCTAATTTAATCACCCATATTTCCAAAACCTAAGTTTTTACGTTAACTTGGGTGGTATAGTCCTACAGTTCTTGTCCTATTCTATCATCCTATGTGTACGTAATGTTGGCACACTTCCGTTTTTATTTTATATTTCATGTCAAACTTAGACAAATCGCTATCCAAACTTCGCAAAGCAACTACTTTAACTACCCATATTTCCAAAACCTAAGTTTTTACGGAAACTTGGTTGGTATAATACTAATGTTCTGGTTCTATTCTATCACCCTATGTGTATGTAATGTTAGCACACTTCCATATTTATTTTATATTTCATGTCAAACTTAGACAAATCGTTAACCGCACATCGCAAAGCGGCTAATTTAATCACCCATATTTCCAAAACCAAAGTTTTTACGGTAACTTGGTTGGTATAATACTAAATTTCTGGTTCTATACTATCACGCTATGTGTACCTAATGTTGTCACACTTCCGTATTTATTTTATATTTCATGTCAAACATAGACAAATCGCTGACCGCACATCGCAAAGCGGCTAATTTAATCACCCATATTTCCAAAACCTAAGTTTTTACGGTAACTTGGGTGGTATAGTCCTACAGTTCTTGTCCTATTCTATCATCCTAAGTGTACGTAATGTTAGCAAATTTCCGTATTTATTTTATATTTCATGTCAAACTTAGACAAATCGCTGACCGCACATCGCAAAGTGGCTAATTTAACCACCCATATTTCCAAAACCTAAGTTTTTACGGTAACCTCGGTGGTATAATACTATATTTCTGGTCCTATTCTATCACCTTATGTCTACGTCATGTATCCCCAATTCCGTATTCATTTTGTATTTCATGTCAAACTAAGAGAAATCGCTGACCGCACATCGCAAAGCGGCTACTATAACCACCCATATTTCCAAAACCTAAGTTTTTACGGTAACTTGTTTGGTATAATACTAAAGTTCTGGTTCTATTCTATCACCCTATGTGTACCTAATGTTGGCACACTTCCGTATTTTTTTTATATTTCATGTCAAAATTAGACAAGTCGCTGACCGCACATCGCAAAGTGGCTAATTTAATCACCCATATTTCCAAAACCTAAGTTTTTACGGTAACTTGGGTGGTATAGTCCTACAGTTCTTGTCCTATTCTATCATCCTAAGTGTACGTAATGTTGGCACACTTCTTTATTTATTTATAATTCATGTCAAACTTAGACAAATTGCTGTCCGCACATCGCAAAGCGACTACTTTAGTCAACCATATTTCCAAAACCTAAGTTTTTACGGTTACTTCGGTTGTATAATACTATATTTCTGGTCCTATTCTATCACCCTATGTCTTCGTCATGTATCCCCAATTCCGTATTTATTTTGTATTTCATGTCAAACTAAGACAAATCGCTGACCGCACATCGCAAAGCGGCTACTTTAACCACCCATATTTCCAAAACCTAAGTTTTTAAGGTAACTTGTTTGGTATAATACTGAAGTTCTGGTTCTATTCTATCACCCTATGTGTACGTAATGTTGGCACACTTCCGTATTTATTTTATATTTCATGTCAAACATAGACAAATCGCTGACCGCACATCGCAAAGCGGCTAATTTAATCACCTATATTTCCAAAACCTAAGTTTTTACGGTAACTTGGGTGGTATAGTCCTACAGTTCTTGTCCTGTTCTATCATCCTAAGTATACGTAATGTTAGCAAATTTCCGTATTTTTTTATATTTCATGTCAAACCTAGAAAAATCGCTGACCGCACATCGCAAAGTGGCTAATTTAACAACCCATATTTCCAAAACCTAAGTTTTTACGGTAACTTCGGTGGTATAATACTATATTTCTGGTCCTATTCTATCACCTTATGTCTACGTCATGTATCCCCAATTCCGTATTTATTTTGTATTTCATGTCAAACTAAGAGAAATCGCTGACCGAACATCGCAAAGCGGCTACTATAAACCACCCATATTTCCAAAACCTAAGTTTTTACGGTATCTTGTTTGGTATAATACTAAGGTTCTGGTTCTATTCTATCACCCTATGTGTACATAATGTTGGCACACTTCCGTATTTATTTTATATTTCATGTCAAACTTAGACAAATCGCTGACCGCACATCGCACAGTGGCTAATTTAATCACCCATATTTCCAAAACCAAAGTTTTTACGGTAACTTGGTTGGTATAATACTAAATTTCTGGTTCTATACTATCACGCTATGTGTACCTAATGTTGGCACACTTCCGTATTTATTTTATATTTCATGTCAAACATAGACAAATCGCTGACCGCACATCGCAAAGCGGCTCATTTAATCACCCATATTTTCAAAACCTAAGTTTTTACGGTAACTTGGGTGGTATAGTCCTACAGTTCTTGTCCTATACTATCATCCTAAGTGTACGTAATGTTGGCACACTTCTTTATTTATTTATAATTCATGTCAAACTTAGACAAATCGCTGTCCGCACATCGCAAAGCGACTACTTTAGTCAACCATATTTCCAAAACCTAAGTATTTACGGTTACTTCGGTGGTATAATGCTATATTTCTGGTCCTATTCTATCACCCTATGTCTTCGTCATGTATCCCCAATTCCGTATTTATTTTGTATTTCATGTCAAACTAAGACAAATCGCTGACCGCACATCGCAAAGCGGCTACTTTAACCACCCATATTTCCAAAACCTAAGTTTTTACGGTAACTTGTTTGGTATAATACTGAAGTTCTGGTTCTATTCTATCACCCTATGTGTACGTAATGTTAGCACACTTGAGTATTTATTTTATATTTGTCCTATTCTATCATCCTAAGTGTACGTAATGTTGGCACACTTCTTTATTTATGTATATTTCATGTCAAACTTAGACAAATCGCTGTCCGCACATCGCAAAGCGACTAATTTAGTTAACCATATTTCCAAAACCTAAAGTTTTACGGTTACTTCGGTGATATAATACTATATTTCTGGTCCTATTCTATCACCCTATGTGTACGTCATGTATCCCCAATTCCGTATCTATTTTGTATTTCATGTAAAAACAAGACAAATCGCTAACCGCACATCGCAAAGCGGCTAATTTAATGACCCATATTTCCAAAACCTAGATTTTTACGGTAACTTGGGTGGTTTAGACCTACAGTTCTGGTCCTATTCTATCATCCTATGTGTACGTCATGTTGGCACACTTCCGTAATTATTTTATATTTCCTGTCAAACTAAGACAAATCGCTGACCGCACATCGCAAAGCAGCTACTTTAAACCACCTATATTTCCAAAACCTAAGTTTTTACGGTAACTTGTTTGGTATAATACTAAAGTTCTGGTTCTATTCTATCACTCTATGTGTACCTAATGTTGGCACACTTCCGTATTTATTTTATATTTCATGTCAAACTTAGACAAGTCGCTGACCGCACATCGCAAAAGCGGCTAATTTAATCACCCATATTTCCAAAACCAAAGTTTTTACGGTAACTTGGTTGGTATAATACTAAAGTTCTGGTTCTATTCTATCACCCTATGTGTACCTAATGTTGGCACACTTCCGTATTTATTTTATATTTCATGTCAAACTTAGACAAATCGCTGACCGAACATCGCAAAGCGGCTAATTTAATCACCCATATTTCAAAAATCTAAGTTTTTACGGTAACTTGGGTGGTATAGTCCTACAGTTCTTGTCCTATTCTATCATCCTAAGTGTACGTAATGTTGGCACACTTCTTTATTAATTTATAATTCATGTCAAATTTAGACAAATCGCTGTCCGCACATCGCAAAGCGACTACTTTAGTCAACCATATTTCCAAAACCTAAGTTTTTTACGGTTACTTCGGTGGTATAATACTATATTTCTGGTCCTATTCTATCACCCTATATCTACGTCATGTATCCCCAATTCCGTATTTATTTTTATAAATCATGTTAAACTTAGACAAATCGCTGTCCGCACATCGCAAAGCGACTAATTTAATCACTCATATTTCCAAATTCTACGTTTTTAAGATATCATGGGTTGTATAGTACAAAGGTCCTATTCTATCATCCAATGTGTACGTAATGTTGGCACACTTATTTATTTATTTATAATTCATGTCAAACTTAGACAAATCGCTGTCCGCACATCGCAAAGCGACTACTTTAGTCAACCATATTTCCAAAACCTTATTTTTTACGGTAACTTTGTTGGTATATTACTAAATTTCTGGTCCTATTCTATCATCCTATGTGTACCTAATGTTGGCACACTTCCGTATTTATTTTATATTACATGTCAAACCTAAACAAATCGCTGACCGCACATCGCAAAGCGGCTAATTTAATCACCCATATTTCCAAAACCTAAGTTTTTATTGTAACTTGGGCGGTATATTACTAAATTTCTTGTCCTATTCTATCATCCCAGGTGTACGTCATGTATCCACAATTCCGTATTTTTTTTATATTTCATGTCAAACATAGACAAATCGCTGACCGCAAATCGCAAAGCGGCTAATTTAATCACCCATATTTCCAAAACCTAAGTTTTTACGGTAACTTAGGTGGTATAGTCCTACAGTTCTTGTCCTATTCTATCATCCTAAGGTACGTAATGTTAGCAAACTTCCGTATTTATTTTATATTTCATGTCAAACCTAGAAAAATCGCTGACCGCACATCGCAAAGTGGCTAATTTAACAACCCATATTTCCAAAACCTAAGTTTTTACGGTAACTTCGGTGGTATAATACTATATTTCTGGTCCTATTCTATCACCTTATGTCTACGTCATGTATCCCCAATTCCGTATTTATTTTGTATTTCATGTCAAACTAAGAGAAATCGCTGACCGCACATCGCAAAGCGGCTACTATAACCACCCATATTTCCAAAACCTAAGTTTTTGCGGTAACTTGTTTGGTATAATACTAAGGTTCTGGTTCTATTCTATCACCCTATGTGTACTTAATGTTGGCACACTTCCGTATTTATTTTATATTTCATGTCAGACAAATCGTTAACCGCACATCGCAAAGCGGCTAATTTAATCACCCATATTTCCAAAACCTAAGTTTTTACGGTAACTTCGGTGGTATAATACTATATTTCTGGTACTATTCTATCACCCTATTTGTACGTAGTGTAATCAGAATTCCGTATTTATTTTTATATTTCATGTCAAATCTAGACAAATTGCTGTCCGCACATCGCAAAGCGATTACTTTAATCACCCATATTTCGGAAACCTAAGTTGTTAAGGTAAATTGGGTGGTATAGTACTAAAGTTCTGGTCCTATTCTATCATCCTATGCGTACGTCATGTTGGCACACTTCCGTATTTATTTTATATTTCATGTCAAACTTTGACAAATCGCTGACTGCACATCGCAAAGTGGCTAATTTAATCACCCATATTTCCAAAACCAAAGTTTTTACGGTAACTTGGTTGGTATAATACTAAAGTTCTGGTTCTATTCTATCACCCTATGTGTACCTAATGTTGGCACACTTCCGTATTTATTTTATATTTCATGTCAAACTTAGACAAATCGCTGTCCGCACATCGCAAAGCGACTACTTTAGTCAGCCGTATTTCCAAAACCTAAGTTTTTACGGAAACTTGTTTGGTATAATACTGAAGTTCTGGTCCTATTCTATCATCCTATGTGTACGTCATGTTCCACACTTCCGTATTTATTTTATATATAATGTCAAACTTGAACAAATCGCTGACCGCACATCGCAAAGCGGCTGCTTTAACCACCCATATTTCCAAAACCTAAGTTTTTACGGTAACTTGTTTGGTATAATACTAAAGTTCTGGTTCAATTCTATCATCTATGTGTACGTAATGTTAGCAAATTTCCGTATTTATTTTATATTTCATGTGAAACTTAGACAAATCGCTGACTGCACATCGCAAAGTGGCTAATTTAATCACCCATATTTCCAAAACCAAAGTTTTTACGGTAACTTGGTTGGTATAATACTAAAGTTCTGGTTCTATTCTATCACCCTATGTGTACCTAATGTTGGCACACTTCCGTATTTATTTTATATTTCATGTCAAACTTAGACAAATCGCTGACCGAACATCGCAAAGCGGCTAATTTAATCACCCATATTTCAAAAACCTAAGTTTTTACGGTAACTTGGGTGGTATAGTCCTACAGTTCTTGTCCTATTCTATCATCCTAAGTGTACGTAATGTTGGCACACTTCTTTATTAATTTATAATTCATGTCAAACTTAGACAAATCGCTGTCCGCACATCGCAAAGCGACTACTTTAGTCAACCATATTTCCAAAACCTAAGTTTTTACGGTTACTTCGGTGGTATAATACTATATTTCTGGTCCTATTCTATCACCCTATGTCTACGTCATGTATCCCCAATTCCGTATTTATTTTTATAAATCATGTTAAACTTAGACAAATCGCTGTCCGCACATCGCAAAGCGACTAATTTAATCACTCATATTTCCAAATCCTAAGTTTTTAAGATATCATGGGTTGTATAGTACAAAGGTCCTATTCTATCATCCGATGTGTACGTAATGTTGGCACACTTATTTATTTATTTATAATTCATGTCAAACTTAGACAAATCGCTGTCCGCACATCGCAAAGCGACTACTTTAGTCAACCATATTTCCAAAACCTTAGTTTTTACGGTAACTTGGTTGGTATATTACTAAATTTCTGATCCTATTCTATCACCTAAATGTACCTAATGTTGGCACACTTCCGTATTTATTTTATATTACATGTCAAACCTAAACAAATCGCTGACCGCACATCGCAAAGCGGCTAATTTAATCACCCATATTTCCAAAACCTAAGTTTTTATTGTAACTTGGGCGGTATATTACTAAATTTCTTGTCCTATTCTATCATCCCAGGTATACGTCATGTATCCACAATTCCGTTTTTTTTATATTTCATGTCAAACATAGACAAATCGCTGACCGCACATCGCAAAGCGGCTAATTTAATCACCCATATTTCCAAAACCTAAGTTTTTACGGTAACTTGGGTGGTATAGTCCTACAGTTCTTGTCCTATTCTATCATCCTAAGTGTACGTAATGTTAGCAAATTTCCGTATTTATTTTATATTTCATGTCAAACCTAGAAAAATCGCTGACCGCACATCGCAAAGTGGCTAATTTAACAACCCATAATTCCAAAACCTAAGTTTTTACGGTAACTTCGGTGGTATAATACTATATTTCTGGTCCTGTTCTATCACCTTATGTCTACGTCATGTATCCCCAATTCCGTATTTATTTTGTATTTCATGTCAAACTAAGAGAAATCGCTGACCGAACATCGCAAAGCGGCTACTATAACCACCCATATTTCCAAAACCTAAGTTTTTACGGTAACTTGTTTGGTATAATACTAAGGTTCTGGTTCTATTCTATCACCCTATGTGTACCTAATGTTGGCACACTTCCGTATTTATTTTATATTTCATGTCAAACTTAGACAAATCGTTAACCGCACATCGCAAAGCGGCTAATTTAATCACCCATATTTTCAAAACCTAAGTTTTTACGGTAACTTGGGTGGTATAGTCCTACAGTTCTCGTCCTATTCTATCATCCTAAGTGTACGTAATGTTAGCAAATTTCCGTATTTATTTTATATTTCATGTCAAACTTAGACAAATCGCTGACCGCACATCGCAAAGTGGCTAATTTAACCACCCATATTTCCAAAACCTAAGTTTTTACGGTAACCTCGGTGGTATAATACTATATTTCTGGTCCTATTCTATCACCTTATGTCTGCGTCATGTATCCCCAATTCCGTATTTATTTTGTATTTCATGTCAAACTAAGAGAAATCGCTGACCGCACATCGCAAAACGGCTACTATAACCACCCATATTTCCAAAACCTAAGTTTTTACGGTAACTTGTTTGGTATAATACTAAAGTTCTGGTTCTATTCTATCACCCTATGTGTACCTAATGATGGCACACTTCCGTATTTATTTTATATTTCATGTCAAAATTAGACAAATCGCTGACCGCACATCGCAAAGTGGCTAATTTAATCACCCATATTTCCAAAACCTAAGTTTTTACGGTAACTTGGGTGGTATAGTCCTACAGTTCTTGTCCTATTCTATCATCCTAAGTGTACGTAATGTTGGCACACTTCTTTATTTATTTATAATTCATGTCAAACTTAGACAAATCGCTGTCCGCACATCGCAAAGCGACTACTTTAGTCAACCATATTTCCAAAACCTAAGTATTTACGGTTACTTCGGTGGTATAATACTATATTTCTGGTCCTATTCTATCACCCTATGTCGTCGTCATGTATCCCCAATTCCGTATTTATTTTGTATTTCATGTCAAACTAAGACAAATCGCTGACCGCACATCGCAAAACGGCTACTTTAACCACCCATATTTCCAAAACCTAAGTTTTTACGGTAACTTGTTTGGTATAATACTGAAGTTCTGGTTCTATTCTATCACACTATGTGTACGTAATGTTAGCACACTTCCGTATTTATTTTATATTTGTCCTATTCTATCATCCTAAGTGTACGTAATGTTGGCACACTTCTTTATTTATGTATATTTCATGTCAAACTTAGACAAATCGCTGTCCGCACATCGCAAAGCGACTAATTTAGTTAACCATATTTCCAAAACCTAAAGTTTTACGGTTACTTCGGTGGTATAATACTATATTTCTGGTCCTATTCTATCACCTTATGTGTACGTCATGTATCCCCAATTCCGTATTTATTTTGTATTTCATGTAAAAACAAGACAAATCGCTGACCGCACATCGCAAAGCGGCTAATTTAATGACCCATATTTCCAAAACAACCTAGGTTTTTTACGGTAACTTGGGTGGTTAGACCTACAGTTCTGGTCCTATTCTATCATCCTATGTGTACGTCATGTTGGCACAATTCCGTATTTATTTTATATTTCCTGTCAAACTAAGACAAATCGCTGACCGCACATCGCAAAGCAGCTACTTTAACCACCCATATTTCCAAAACCTAAGTTTTTACGGTAACTTGTTTGGTATAATACTAAGGTTTCTGGTTCTATTCTATCACTCTATGTGTACCTAATGTTGGCACACTTCCGTATTTATTTTATATTTCATGTCAAATTAGACCAAGTCGCTGACCGCACATCGCAAAGCGGCTAATTTAATCACCCATATTTCCAAAACCTAAGTTTTTACGGTAACTTGGGTGGTATAGTCCTACAGATCTTGTCCAATTCTATCATCCTATGTGTACGTAATGTTGGCACACTTCCGTACTTATTTTATATTTCATGTCAAACTTAGACAAATCGCTGTCCGCACTTCGCAAAGCGACTACTTTAACTACCCATATTTCCAAAACCTAAGTTTTTACGGTAACTTGGGTGGTATAGTCCATACAGTTCTTGTCCTATTCTATCATCCTAAGTGTACGTAATGTTAGCAAATTTCCGTATTTATTTTATATTTCATGTCAAAACCTAGAAAAATCGCTGACCGCACATCGCAAAGTGGCTAATTTAACAACCCATATTTCCAAAACCTAAGTTTTTTACGGTAACTTCGGTGGTATAATACTATATTTCTGGTCCTATTCTATCACCTTATGTCTACGTCATGTATCCCCAATTCCGTATTTATTTTGTATTTCATGTCAAAATAAGAGAAATCGCTGACCGAAACATCGCAAAGCGGCTACTATAACCACCCATATTTCCAAAACCTAAGTTTTTACGGTAATTTGTTTGGTATAATACTAAGGTTCTGGTTCTATTCTATCACCCTATGTGTACCTAATGTTGGCACACTTCCGTATTTATTTTATATTTCATGTCAAACTTAGACAAATCCTTAACCGCACATCGCAAAGCGGCTAATTTAATCACCCATATTTCCAAAACCTAAGTTTTTACGTAACTTCGGTGGTATAATACTATATTTCTGGTACTATTCTATCACCCTATTTGTACGTAATGTAATCAGAATTCCGTATTTATTTTTATATTTCATGTCAAATCTAGACAAATTGCTGTCCGCACATCGCAAAGCGATTACTTTAATCACCCATATTTCGAAAACCTAAGTGTTGTTAAGGTAAATTGGGTGGTATAGTACTAAAGTTTCTGGTCCTATTCTATCATCCTATGCGTACGTCATGTTGGCACACTTCCGTATTTATTTTATATTTCATGTCAAACTTTGACAAATCGTTGTCCGCACATCGCAAAGCGGACTACTTTAATCACCCATATTTCCAAAACCGAATTTTTTATGGTAACTTGGGTAGTAAAGTACAAAGGTTCTGGTCCTATTCTATCATCCTATGTGTACGTCATGTTGGCACACTTCCATATTTATTTTATATTTCATGTCAAACTAGAACAAATCGCTGACCGCACATCGCAAAGCGGCTACTTTAACCACCCATATTTCCAAAACCTACGTTTTTACGGTAACTTGTTTGGTATAATACTAAAGTTCTGGTTCTATTCTATCATCCTATGTGTACGTAATGTTAGCAAATTTCCGTATTTATTTTATATTTCATGTCAAACTTAGACAAATCGCTGACCGCACATCGCACAGTGGCTAATTTAATCACCCATATTACCAAAACCAAAGTTTTTACTTTAACTTGGTTGGTATAATACTAAATTTCTGGTTCTATACTATCACGCTATGTGTACCTAATGTTGGCACACTTCCGTATTTATTTTATATTTCATGTCAAACATAGACAAATCGCTGACCGCACATCGCAAAGCGGCTAATTTAATCACCCATATTTCCAAAACCTAAGTTTTTACGGTAACTTGGGTGGTATAGTCCTACAGTTCTCGTCCTATTCTATCATCCTAAGTGTACGTAATGTTAGCAAATTTCCGTATTTATTTTATATTTCATGTCAAACTTAGACAAATCGCTGACCGCACATCGCAAAGTGGCTAATTTAACCACCCATATTTCCAAAACCTAAGTTTTTACGGTAACCTCGGTGGTATAATACTATATTTCTGGTCCTATTCTATCACCTTATGTCTACGTCATGTATCCCCAATTCCGTATTTATTTTGTATTTCATGTCAAACTAAGAGAAATCGCTGACCGCACATCGCAAAGCGGCTACTATAACCACCCATATTTCCAAAACCTAAGTTTTTACGGTAACTTGTTTGGTATAATACTAAAGTTCTGGTTCTATTCTATCACCCTATGTGTACCTAATGTTGGCAAACTTCCGTATTTATTTTATATTTCATGTCAAAATTAGACAAATCGCTGACCGCACATCGCAAAGTGGCTAATTTAATCACCCATATTTCCAAAACCTAAGTTTTTACGGTAACTTGGGTGGTATAGTCCTACAGTTCTTGTCCTATTCTATCATCCTAAGTGTACGTAATGTTGGCGTACTTCTTTATTTATTTATAATTCATGTCAAACTTAGACAAATCGCTGTCCGCAAATCGCAAAGCGACTACTTTAGTCAACCATATTTCCAAAACCTAAGTATTTACGGTTACTTCGGTGGTATAATACTATATTTCTGGTCCTATTCTATCACCCTATGTCTTCGTCATGTATCCCCAATTCCGTATTTATTTTGTATTTCATGTCAAACTAAGACAAATCGCTGACCGCACATCGCAAAGCGGCTACTTTAACCACCCATATTTCCAAAACCTAAGTTTTTACGGTAACTTGTTTGGTATAATACTGAAGTTCTGGTTCTATTCTATCACCCTATGTGTACGTAATGTTAGCACACTTCCGTATTTATTTTATATTTGTCCTATTCTATCATCCTAAGTGTACGTAATGTTGGCACACTTCTTTATTTATGTATATTTCATGTCAAACTTAGACAAATCGCTGTCCGCACATCGCAAAGCGACTAATTTAGTTAACCATATTTCCAAAACCTAAAGTTTTACGGTTACTTCGGTGGTATAATACTATATTTCTGGTCCTATTCTATCATCCTATGTGTACGTCATGTATCCCCAATTCCGTATTTATTTTGTATTTCATGTAAAAACAAGACAAATCGCTAACCGCACATCGCAAAGCGGCTAATTTAATGACCCATATTTCCAAAACCTAGGTTTTTACGGTAACTTGGGTGGTTTAGACCTACAGTTCTGGTCCTATTCTATCATCCTATGTGTACGTCATGTTGGCAAACTTCCGTATTTATTTTATATTTCCTGTCAAACTAAGACAAATCGCTGACCGCACATCGCAAAGCAGCTACTTTAACCACCAATATTTCCAAAACCTAAGTTTTTACGGTAACTTGTTTGGTATAATACTAAAGTTCTGGTTCTATTCTATCACACTATGTGTACCTAATGTTGGCACACTTCCGTATTTATTTTATATTTCATGTCAAATTAGACAAGTGTACGTAAAGTTGGCAAACTTCCGTATTTATTTTATATTTCCTGTCAAACTAAGACAAATCGCTGACCGCACATCGCAAAGCAGCTACTTTAACCACCCATATTTCCAAAACCTAAGTTTTTACGGTAACTTGGTTGGTATAATACTAAAGTTCTGGTTCTATTCTATCACCCTATGTGTACCTAATGTTGGCACACTTCCGTATTTATTTTATATTTCATGTCAAACTTAGACAAATCTTTGACCGCACATCGCAAAGCGGCTAATTTAATCACCCATATTTCCAAAAAATAAATTTTTACGGTACCTTGGGTGGTATTGTTCTACAGTTCTTGTCCTATTCTATCATCCTATGTGTACGTAATGTGGGCACACTTCCGTATGTATTTTATATTTCATTTCAAACTAAGACAAATCGCTGTCCGTATATCGCAAAGCGACTACTTTAATCAGCCATATTTCCAAAACCTTAGTTTTTACGGTAACTTCGGTGGTATAGTACAAAATTTCTGGTCCTATTCTATCACCCTATGTGTACGTCATGTTGGCATACTTCCGTATTTATTTTGTATTTCATGTAAATCTTTGAAAAATCCCTCTCCGCACATCGAAAAGCAACTAATTTAATCACCCATATTTCCAAAACCTAAGTTTTTAAGGTAACTTGTGTGGTATAGTACTTAGGTTCTGGTCCTCTTCTATCATCCTATGTGTACGTAATGTTGGCACACTTCCGTATTTTTTTTATTTCATTCAAACTTAGACAAATCGCTGACCGCACATCCTAAAGCGTCTACTTTAATTACCCATATTTCCAAAACCTAAGTTTTTAAGGTAACTTGGGTGATATAGTCCTAAAGTTCTGGTCCTATTCTATCATCCTATGTGTACGTCATATTGGCACACTTCCGAATTTATTTCATATATTATGTCAAACTTTGAAAAATCTCTGTCCACACATCGCAAAGCGACTACTTTAATCACCCATATTTCCAAAACCTAAATTTTTACGGTAACTTGGGTGGTATAGTCCTTAAATTGTTGTCCTATTCTATCATCCTATGAGTACGTCATGTTGGCACACTTCCGTATTTATTTTTTATTTAATGTCAAACTTAGACAAATCGCTGTCCGCACATCGCAAAGCCACTACTTTAATCACCAATATTTCCAAAACCTAAGTTTTTATGGTAATTTGGGTGGTATAGTACTAAATGTCTGGTCCTATTCTATCACCCTATGTGTACGTCATGTATCCACACTTCCGTATTTTTTTTTATATTTCATGTCAAACTTAGAGAAATCCCTCTCCGCACATAGCAAATAAACTACTTTAATCACCCATTTTTCCAAAACCTAAGTTTTTAAGGTAACTTGGGTGGTATAGTACTAAAGTTCTGGTCCTATTCTATCATACTGTGTGTACGTAATGTTGGCACACTTCAGTATTTATTTTACATTTCATGTCAAACTTAGACAAATCGTTGTCCGGACATCGCAAAGCGGCTAATTTAATCACCCATATTTCCAAAACCTTAGTTTTTACGGTAACTTGGTTGGCATAATACTAAAGTTCTGGTTCTATTCTATCACCCTATGTGTACGTCATGTTGGCACACTTCCGTATTTATTTTATGTTTCATGTAAAACTTAGACAAATCGCTGACCGAACATCGCAAAGCGGCTAATTTAATCACTCATATTTCCAAAACCTAAGTTTTTACGGTAACTTGGGTGGTAAAGTTTTAAAGGTTTTGGTCCTATTCTATCATCCTATGTGTACGTCATGTATCCACACTTCCGTATTTTTTTTTATATTTCATGTCAAACTTAGAGAAATCCCTCTCCGCACATAGCAAATAAACTACTTTAATCACCCATTTTTCCAAAACCTAAGTTTTTAAGGTAACTTGTGTGGTATAGTACTTAAGTTCTTGTCCTAATCTATCATTCTATGTGTACGTAATGTCAACACACTTCCGTATTTTTTTATATTTCATTCAAACTTAGACAAATCGCTGACCGCACATCGCAAAGCGTCTACTTTAATTACCCATATTTCCAAAACCTACGTTTTTACGGTAACTTGGTTGGCATAATACTAAAGTTCTGTTTCTATTCTTTTACCCTATGTGTACGTAATGTTATTACACTTCCGTATTTATTTTATATTTCATGTCAAACTTAGAAACATCGCTGACCGCACAAAGCAAAGCGGCTAATATAATCAACCATATTTCCAAAACCTAAGTTTTTATGGTAACTTGGGTGAAATAGTCCTACAGTTCTTGTCCTATTCTATCATCCTATGTGTACGTAATGTTGGCACATTTTAGTATTTATTTTATATTTCATGTCAAACTTAGACAAATCGTTGTCCGGACATCGCAAAGCGGCTAATTTAATCACCCATATTTCCAAAACCTAAGTTTTTACGGTAACTTGGGTGGTAAAGTTTTAAAGGTTTTGGTCCTATTCTATCATCCTATGTGTACGTCATGTTGGCACACTTCCGTATTTATTTTATATTTCATGTCAAACTAAGACAATCGCTGACCGCACATCGCAAAGTGGCTACTTTAACCACCCATATTTCCAAAACCTAAGTTTTTACGGTATCTTGGTTGGCATAATACTAAAGTTCTGGTTCTATTCTATCACCCTATGTGTACGTAAAGTTGGCACACTTCCGTTTTTATTTTATATTTCATGTCAAACTTAGACAAATCGCTGACGCACATCGCAAAGCGGCTAATTTAATAACCCATATTTCCAAAACCTAAGTTTTTACGGTAACTTGGTTGGTATAATACTAAAGTTCTGGTTTTATTCTATCACCCTATGTGTACCTAATGTTGGCACACTTCCGTATTTATTTTATATTTCATGTCAAACTTAGACAAATCTTTGACCGCACATCGCAAAGCGGCTAATTTAATCACCCATATTTCCAAAACCTAAGTTTTTACGGTAACTTGGGTGGTATAGTTCTACAGTTCTTGTCCTATTCTATCATCCTATGTGTACGTAATGCTGGGAAACTTCCGTATTTATTTTATATTTCATGTAAAACTTTGAAAAATCCCTCTCCGCACATCGCAAAGCAACTAATTTAATCACCCATATTTCCAAAACCTAAGTTTTTAAGGTAACTTGTGTGGTATAGTACTAAATTTCTGGTCCTATTCTATCATCCTATGTGTACGTAATGTTGGCACACTTCCGTATTTTTTTATATTTCATTCAAACTAAGACAAATCGCTGACCGCACATCGCAAAGCGCCTACTTTAATTACCCATATTTCCAAAACCTAAGTTTTTACGGTAACTTGGTTGGCATAATACTAAAGTTCTGGTTCTATTCTATCACCCTATGTGTACTTAATGTTAGCAAACTTCCGTATTTATTTTATATTTTATATCAAACTTAGACAAATCGCTGACCGCACAAAGCAAAGCGGCTAATTTAATCACCCATATTTCCAAAACCTAAGTTTTTACGGTAACTTGGTTGGTATAATACTAAAGTTCTGGTTCCATTCTATCACCTTATGTGTACCTAATGTTGGCACACTTCCGTATTTATTTTATATTTCATGTCAAACTTAGACAAATCTTTGACCGCACATCGCAAAGCGGCTAATTTAATCACCCATATTTCCAAAACATAAGTTTTTAAGGTAACTTGTGTGGTATAGTACTTAAGTTCTTGTCCTAATCTATCATTCTATGTGTACGTAATGTTAACACACTTCCGTATTTTTTTATATTTCATTCAAACTTAGACAAATCGCTGACCGCACATCGCAAAGCGTCTACTTTAATTACCCATATTTCCAAAACCTAAGTTTTTACGGTAACTTGGTTGGCATAATACTAAAGTTCTGTTTCTATTCTTTTACCCTATGTGTACGTAATGTTATTACACTTCCGTATTTATTTTATATTTCATGTCAAACTTAGAAACATCGCTGACCGCACAAAGCAAAGCGGCTAATATAATCAACCATATTTCCAAAACCTAAGTTTTTATGGTAACTTGGGTGAAATAGTCCTACAGTTCTTGTCCTATTCTATCATCCTATGTGTACGTAATGTTGGCACATTTTAGTATTTATTTTATATTTCATGTCAAACTTAGACAAATTGTTGTCCGGACATCGCAAAGCGGCTAATTTAATCACCCATATTTCCAAAACCTAAGTTTTTACGGTAACTTGGGTGGTAAAGTTTTAAAGGTTTTGGTCCTATTCTATCATCCTATGTGTACGTCATGTTGGCACACTTCCGTATTTATTTTATATTTCATGTCAAACTAAGACCAATCGCTGACCGCACATCGCAAAGTGGCTACTTTAACCACCCATATTTCCAAAACCTAAGTTTTTACGGTATCTTGGTTGGCATAATACTAAAGTTCTGGTTCTATTCTATCACCCTATGTGTACGTAAAGTTGGCACACTTCCGTTTTTATTTTATATTTCATGTCAAACTTAGACAAATCGCTGACGCACATCGCAAAGCGGCTAATTTAATAACCCATATTTCCAAAACCTAAGTTTTTACGGTAACTTGGTTGGTATAATACTAAAGTTCTGGTTCTATTCTATCACCCTATGTGTACCTAATGTTGGCACACTTCCGTATTTATTTTATATTTCATGTCAAACTTAGACAAATCTTTGACCGCACATCGCAAAGCGGCTAATTTAATCACCCATATTTCCAAAACCTAAATTTTTACGGTACCTTGGGTGGTATTGTTCTACAGTTCTTGTCCTATTCTATCATCCTATGTGTACGTAATGTGGGCACACTTCCGTATGTATTTTATATTTCATTTCAAACTAAGACAAATCGCTGTCCGTATATCGCAAAGCGACTACTTTAATCAGCCATATTTCCAAAACCTTAGTTTTTACGGTAACTTCGGTGGTATAGTACAAAATTTCTGGTCCTATTCTATCACCCTATGTGTACGTCATGTTGGCACACTTCCGTATTTATTTTGTATTTCATGTAAATCTTTGAAAAATCCCTCTCCGCACATCGAAAAGCAACTAATTTAATCACCCATATTTCCAAAACCTAAGTTTTTAAGGTAACTTGTGTGGTATAGTACTTAGGTTCTGGTCCTCTTCTATCATCCTATGTGTACGTAATGTTGGCACACTTCCGTATTTTTTTTATTTCATTCAAACTTAGACAAATCGCTGACCGCACATCCTAAAGCGTCTACTTTAATTACCTATATTTCCAAAACCTAAGTTTTTAAGGTAACTTGGGTGATATAGTCCTAAAGTTCTGGTCCTGTTCTATCATCCTATGTGTACGTCATATTGGCACACTTCCGAATTTATTTCATATATTATGTCAAACTTTGAAAAATCTCTGTCCACACATCGCAAAGCGACTACTTTAATCACCCATATTTCCAAAACCTAAATTTTTACGGTAACTTGGGTGGTATAGTCCTTAAATTGTTGTCCTATTCTATCATCCTATGAGTACGTCATGTTGGCACACTTCCGTATTTATTTTTTATTTAATGTCAAACTTAGACAAAACGCTGTCCGCACATCGCAAAGCCACTACTTTAATCACCAATATTTCCAAAATCTAAGTTTTTATGGTAATTTGGGTGGTATAGTACTAAATGTCTGGTCCTATTCTATCACCCTATGTGTACGTCATGTATCCACACTTCCGTATTTTTTTTATATTTCATGTCAAACTTAGAAAAATCCCTCTCCGCACATAGCAAATAAACTACTTTAATCACCCATTTTTCCAAAACCTAAGTTTTTAAGGTAACTTGGGTGGTATAGTACTAAAGTTCTGGTCCTATTCTATCATACTGTGTGTACGTAATGTTGGCACACTTCAGTATTTATTTTACATTTCATGTCAAACTTAGACAAATCGTTGTCCGGACATCGCAAAGCGGCTAATTTAATCACCCATATTTCCAAAACCTAAGTTTTTACGGTAACTTGGTTGGCATAATACTAAAGTTCTGGTTCTATTCTATCACCCTATGTGTACGTCATGTTGGCACACTTCCGTATTTATTTTATGTTTCATGTAAAACTTAGACAAATCGCTGACCGAACATCGCAAAGCGGCTAATTTAATCACTCATATTTCCAAAACCTAAGTTTTTACGGTAACTTGGGTGGTATAGTTCTACAGTTCTTGTCCTATTCTATCATCCTATGTGTACGTAATGCTGGGAAACTTCCGTATTTATTTTATATTTCATGTAAAACTTTGAAAAATCCCTCTCCGCACATCGCAAAGCAACTAATTTAATCACCCATATTTCCAAAACCTAAGTTTTTAAGGTAACTTGTGTGGTATAGTACTAAATTTCTGGTCCTATTCTATCATCCTATGTGTACGTAATGTTGGCACACTTCCGTATTTTTTTATATTTCATTCAAACTAAGACAAATCGCTGACCGCACATCGCAAAGCGCCTACTTTAATTACCCATATTTCCAAAACCTAAGTTTTTACGGTAACTTGGTTGGCATAATACTAAAGTTCTGGTTCTATTCTATCACCCTATGTGTACGTAATGTTAGCAAACTTCCGTATTTATTTTATATTTTATATCAAACTTAGACAAATCGCTGACCGCACAAAGCAAAGCGGCTAATTTAATCACCCAAATTTCCAAAACCTAAGTTTTTACGGTAACTTGGTTGGTATAATACTAAAGTTCTGGTTCCATTCTATCACCTTATGTGTACCTAATGTTGGCACACTTCCGTATTTATTTTATATTTCATGTCAAACTTAGACAAATCTTTGACCGCACATCGCAAAGCGGCTAATTTAATCACCCATATTTCCAAAACATAAGTTTTTAAGGTAACTTGTGTGGTATAGTACTTAAGTTCTTGTCCTAATCTATCATTCTATGTGTACGTAATGTCAACACACTTCCGTATTTTTTTATATTTCATTCAAACTTAGACAAATCGCTGACCGCACATCGCAAAGCGTCTACTTTAATTACCCATATTTCCAAAACCTAAGTTTTTACGGTAACTTGGTTGGCATAATACTAAAGTTCTGTTTCTATTCTTTTACCCTATGTGTACGTAATGTTATTACACTTCCGTATTTATTTTATATTTCATGTCAAACTTAGAAACATCGCTGACCGCACAAAGCAAAGCGGCTAATATAATCAACCATATTTCCAAAACCTAAGTTTTTATGGTAACTTGGGTGAAATAGTCCTACAGTTCTTGTCCTATTCTATCATCCTATGTGTACGTAATGTTGGCACATTTTAGTATTTATTTTATATTTCATGTCAAACTTAGACAAATCGTTGTCCGGACATCGCAAAGCGGCTAATTTAATCACCCATATTTCCAAAACCTAAGTTTTTACGGTAACTTGGGTGGTAAAGTTTTAAAGGTTTTGGTCCTATTCTATCATCCTATGTGTACGTCATGTTGGCACACTTCCGTATTTATTTTATATTTCATGTCAAACTAAGACCAATCGCTGACCGCACATCGCAAAGTGGCTACTTTAACCACCCATATTTCCAAAACCTAAGTTTTTACGGTATCTTGGTTGGCATAATACTAAAGTTCTGGTTCTATTCTATCACCCTATGTGTACGTAAAGTTGGCACACTTCCGTTTTTATTTTATATTTCATGTCAAACTTAGACAAATCGCTGACGCACATCGCAAAGCGGCTAATTTAATAACCCATATTTCCAAAACCTAAGTTTTTACGGTAACTTGGTTGGTATAATACTAAAGTTCTGGTTTTATTCTATCACCCTATGTGTACCTAATGTTGGCACACTTCCGTATTTATTTTATATTTCATGTCAAACTTAGACAAATCTTTGACCGCACATCGCAAAGCGGCTAATTTAATCACCCATATTTCCAAAACCTAAGTTTTTACGGTAACTTGGGTGGTATAGTTCTACAGTTCTTGTCCTATTCTATCATCCTATGTGTACGTAATGCTGGGAAACTTCCGTATTTATTTTATATTTCATGTAAAACTTTGAAAAATCCCTCTCCGCACATCGCAAAGCAACTAATTTAATCACCCATATTTCCAAAACCTAAGTTTTTAAGGTAACTTGTGTGGTATAGTACTAAATTTCTGGTCCTATTCTATCATCCTATGTGTACGTAATGTTGGCACACTTCCGTATTTTTTTATATTTCATTCAAACTAAGACAAATCGCTGACCGCACATCGCAAAGCGCCTACTTTAATTACCCATATTTCCAAAACCTAAGTTTTTAGGGTAACTTGGTTGGCATAATACTAAAGTTCTGGTTCTATTCTATCACCCTATGTGTACTTAATGTTAGCAAACTTCCGTATTTATTTTATATTTTATATCAAACTTAGACAAATCGCTGACCGCACAAAGCAAAGCGGCTAATTTAATCACCCATATTTCCAAAACCTAAGTTTTTACGGTAACTTGGTTGGTATAATACTAAAGTTCTGGTTCCATTCTATCACCTTATGTGTACCTAATGTTGGCACACTTCCGTATTTATTTTATATTTCATGTCAAACTTAGACAAATCTTTGACCGCACATCGCAAAGCGGCTAATTTAATCACCCATATTTCCAAAACCTAAGTTTTTACGGTAACTTGGTTGGCATAATACTAAAATTCTGGTTCTATTCTATCACCCTATGTGTACGTCATGTTGGCACACTTCCGTATTTATTTTAAATTTCTTGTCAAACTTAGACAAATCGCTAACCGCACATCGCGAAGCGGCTAATTTAATCACCCATATTTCCAAAACCTAAAATTTTAGGGTAACTTGGGTGGTATAGTCCTACAGTTCTTGTCCTATTCTATCATCCTATGTGTACGTAATGCTGGAACACTTCAGTATTTATTTTATATTTCATGTAAAACTTTAAAAAATCTCTCTCCGCACATCGCAAAGCAACTAATTTAATCACCCATATTTCCAAAACATATGTTTTTAAGGTAACTTGTGTGGTATAGTACTTAAGTTCTTGTCCTAATCTATCATTCTATGTGTACGTAATGTTAACACACTTCCGTATTTTTTTATATTTCATTCAAACTTAGACAAATCGCTGACCGCACATCGCAAAGCGTCTACTTTAATTACCCATATTTCCAAAACCTAAGTTTTTACGGTAACTTGGTTGGCATAATACTAAAGTTCTGTTTCTATTCTTTTACCCTATGTGTACGTAATGTTATTACACTTCCGTATTTATTTTATATTTCATGTCAAACTTAGAAACATCGCTGACCGCACAAAGCAAAGCGGCTAATATAATCAACCATATTTCCAAAACCTAAGTTTTTATGGTAACTTGGGTGAAATAGTCCTACAGTTCTTGTCCTATTCTATCATCCTATGTGTACGTAATGTTGGCACATTTTAGTATTTATTTTATATTTCATGTCAAACTTAGACAAATCGTTGTCCGGACATCGCAAAGCGGCTAATTTAATCACCCATATTTCCAAAACCTAAGTTTTTACGGTAACTTGGGTGGTAAAGTTTTAAAGGTTTTGGTCCTATTCTATCATCCTATGTGTACGTCATGTTGGCACACTTCCGTATTTATTTTATATTTCATGTCAAACTAAGACCAATCGCTGACCGCACATCGCAAAGTGGCTACTTTAACCACCCATATTTCCAAAACCTAAGTTTTTACGGTATCTTGGTTGGCATAATACTAAAGTTCTGGTTCTATTCTATCACCCTATGTGTACGTCATGTTGGCACACTTCCGTATTTATTTTATGTTTCATGTAAAACTTAGACAAATCGCTGACCGAACATCGCAAAGCGGCTAATTTAATCACTCATATTTCCAAAACCTAAGTTTTTACGGTAACTTGAGTGGTATAGTCCTACAGTTCTTGTCCTATTCTATCATCCTATGTGTACGTAATGCTGGAACACTTCCGTATTTATTTTATATTTCATGTAAAACTTTGAAAAATCCCTCTCCGCACATCGCAAAGCAACTAATTTTATCACCTACATTTCCAAAACATAAGTTTTTAAGGTAACTTGTGTGGTATAGTACTAAAGTTCTTGTCCTAATCTATCATCCTATGTGTACGTAATGTTAACACACTTCCGTATTTTTTTATATTTCATTCAAACTTAGACAAATCGCTGACCGCACATCGCAAAGCGGCTTTTTTAATCACCCATATTTCCAAAACCTAAGTTTTTTACGGTAACTTGGGTGAAATAGTCCTACAGTTCTTGTCCTATTCTATCATCCTATGTGTACGTCATGTTGGCACACTTCCGTATTTATTTTATATTTCATGTCAAACTAAGACCAATCGATGACCGCACATCGCAAAGTGGCTACTTTAACCACCCATATTTCCAAAACCTAAGTTTTTACGGTATCTTGGTTGGCATAATACTAAAGTTCTGGTTCTATTCTATCACCCTATGTGTACGTAAAGTTGGCACACTTCCGTTTTTATTTTATATTTCATGTCAAACTTAGACAAATCGCTGACCGCACATCGCAAAGCGGCTACTTTAATAACCCATATTTCCAAAACCTAAGTTTCTACGGTAACTTGGTTGGTATAATACTAAAGTTCTGGTTCTATTCTATCACCCTATGTGTACCTAATGTTGGCAAACTTCCGTATTTATTTTATATTTCATGTCAAACTTAGAAAAATCTTTGACCGCCCATCGCAAAGCGGCTAATTTAATCACCCATATTTCCAAAACCTAAATTTTTACGGTACCTTGGGTGGTATAGTTCTACAGTTCTTGTCCTATTCTATCATCCTATGTGTACGTAATGTGGGCACACTTCCGTATGTATTTTAAATTTCATTTCAAACTAAGACAAATCGCTGTCCGTATATCTCAAAGCGACTACTTTAATTAGCCATATTTCCAAAACCTTAGTTTTTACGGTAACTTCGGTGGTATAGTACAAAATTTCTGGTCCTATTCTATCACCCTACGTGTACGTAATGTTGACACACTTCCGTATTTTTTTTATTTCATTCAAAATTAGACAAATCGCTGACCGCACATCTTAAAGCGGCTACTTTAATTACCCATATTTCCAAACCTAAGTTTTTAAGGTAACTTGGGTGATATAGTCCTAAAGTTCGGGTCCTATTCTATCATCCTATGTGTACGTCTTATTGGCACACTTCCGAATTTATTTCATATATTATGTCAAACTTTGAAAAATCTCTGTCCGCACATCGCAAAGCGACTACTTTAATCACCCATATTTCCAAAACCTAGGTTTTTACGGTAACTTGGGTGGTATAGTCCTTAAATTGTTGTCCTATTCTATCATCCTATGTGTACGTCATGTTGGCACACCTCCGTATTTATTTTTTATTTCATGTCAAACTTAGACAAAACGCCGTCCGCACATCGCAAAGCCACTACTTTAATCACCAATATTTCCAAAACCTAAGTTTTTACGGTAACTTGGGTGGTATAGTCCTTAAATTGTTGTCCTATTCTATCATCCTATGTGTACGTCATGTTGGCACACTTCCGTATTAATTTTTTATTTCATGTCAAACTTAGAAAAATTCCTCTCCGCACATAGCAAATCAACTACTTTAATCACCCATATTTCCAAAACCTAAGTTTTTAAGGTAACTTGGGTGGTATAGTACTAAAGTTCTGGTCCTATTCTATCATACTGTGTGTACGTAATGTTGGCACACTTCAGTATTTATTTTATATTTCATGTCAAACTTAGACAAATCGTTGTCCGGACATCGCAAAGCGGCTACTTTAATTACCCATATTTCCAAAACCTAAGTTTTTACGGTAACTTGGTTGGCATAATACTAAAGTTCTGGTTCTATTCTATCACCCTATGTGTACGTAAATTTGGCACACTTCCGTTTTTATTTTATATTTCATGTTAAACTTAGACAAATCGCTGACCGCACATCGCAAAGCGGCTACTTTAATAACCCATATTTCCAAAACCTAAGTTTCTACGGTAACTTGGTTGGTATAATACTAAAGTTCTGGTTCTATTCTATCACCCTATGTGTACCTAATGTTGGCACACTTCCGTATTTATTTTATATTTCATGTCAAACTTAGACAAATCTTTGACCGCCCATCGCAAAGCGGCTAATTTAATCACCCATATTTCCAAAACCTACATTTTTACGGTACCTTGGGTGGTATAGTTCTAGAGTTCTTGTCCTATTCTATCATTCTATGTGTACGTAATGTGAGCACACTTCCGTATGTATTTTATATTTCATTTCAAACTAAGACAAATCGCTGTCCGTATATCGCAAAGCGACTACTTTAATCAGCCATATTTCCAAAACCTTAGTTTTTACGGTAACTTCGGTGGTATAGTACAAAATTTCTGGTCCTATTCTATCACCCTACGTGTACGTCATGTTGGCACACTTCCGTATTTTTTTTGTATTTCATGTAAATCTTTGAAAAATCCCTCTCCGCACATCGAAATGCAACTAATTTAATCACCCATATTTACAAAACCTAAGTTTTTAAGGTAACTTGTGTGGTATAGTACTTAGGTTCTGGTCCTCTTCTATCATCCTATGTGTACGTAATGTTGGCACACTTCCGTATTTTTTTTATTTCATTCAAACTTAGACAAATCGCTGACCGCACATCCTAAGGCGGCTACTTTAATTACCCATATTTCCAAACCTAAGTTTTTAAGGTAACTTGGGTGATATAGTCCTAAAGTTCGGGTCCTATTCTATCATCCTATGTGTACGTCTTATTGGCACACTTCCGAATTTATTTAATATATTATGTCAAACTTTGAAAAATCTCTGTCCGCACATCGCAAAGCGACTACTTTAATCACCCATATTTCCAAAACCTAGGTTTTTACGGTAACTTGGGTGGTATAGTCCTTAAATTGTTGTCCTATTCTATCATCCTATGTGTACGTCATGTTGGCATACCTCGGTATTTATTTTTTATTTCATGTCAAACTTAGACAAAACGCCGTCCGCACATCGCAAAGCCAATACTTTAATCACCAATATTTCCAAAACCTAAGTTTTTACGGTAACTTGGGTGGTATAGTCCTTAAATTGTTGTCCTATTCTATCATCCTATGTGTACGTCATGTTAGCACACTTCCGTATTTATTTTTTATTTCATATCAAACTTAGACAAAACGCTGTCCGCACATCGCAAAGCGACTACTTTAATCACCCATATTTCCAAAACCTAAGTTTTTACGGTAACTTGGGTGGTATAGTCCTTAAATTGTTGTCCTATTCTATCATCCTATGTGTACGTCATGTATCCACACTTGCGTATTTTTTTTATATTTCATGTCAAACTTAGAAAAATCCCTCTCCGCACATAGCAAATCAACTACTTTAATCACCCATATTTCCAAAACCTAAGTTTTTAAGGTAACTTGGGTGGTATAGTACTAAAGTTCTGGTCCTATTCTATCATACTGTGTGTACGTAATGTTGGCACACTTCAGTATTTATTTTATATTTCATGTCAAACTTAGACAAATCGTTGTCCGGACATCGCAAAGCGGCTAATTTAATCACCCATATTTCCAAAACCTAAGTTTTTACGGTAACTTGGTTGGCATAATACTAAAGTTCTGGTTCTATTCTATCACCCTATGTGTACGTCATGTTGGCACACTTCCGTTTTTATTTTATATTTCATGTCAAAATAAGACAAATCGCTAACCGCACATCGCAAAGCGGCTACTTTAATTACCCATATTTCCAAAACCTAAGTTTCTACGGTAACTTGGTTGGTATAATACTAAAGTTCTGGTTCTATTCTATCACCCTATGTGTACCTAATGTTGGCACACTTCCGTATTTATTTTATATTTCATGTCAAACTTAGACAAATCTTTGACCGCCCATCGCAAAGCGGCTAATTTAATCACCCATATTTCCAAAACCTACATTTTTACGGTACCTTGGGTGGTATAGTTCTACAGTTCTTGTCCTATTCTATCATTCTATGTGTACGTAATGTGAGCACACTTCCGTATGTATTTTATATTTCATTTCAAACTAAGACAAATCGCTGTCCGTATATCGCAAAGCGACTACTTTAATCAGCCATATTTCCAAAACCTTAGTTTTTACGGTAACTTCGGTGGTATAGTACAAAATTTCTGGTCCTATTCTATCACCCTACGTGTACGTCATGTTGGCACACTTCCGTATTTTTTTTGTATTTCATGTAAATCTTTGAAAAATCCCTCTCCGCACATCGAAATGCAACTAATTTAATCACCCATATTTCCAAAACCTAAGTTTTTAAGGTAACTTGTGTGGTATAGTACTTAGGTTCTGGTCCTCTTCTATCATCCTATGTGTACGTAATGTTGGCACACTTCCGTATTTTTTTTATTTCATTCAAACTTAGACAAATCGCTGACCGCACATCCTAAGGCGGCTACTTTAATTACCCATATTTCCAAACCTAAGTTTTTAAGGTAACTTGGGTGATATAGTCCTAAAGTTCGGGTCCTATTCTATCATCCTATGTGTACGTCTTATTGGCACACTTCCGAATTTATTTAATATATTATGTCAAACTTTGAAAAATCTCTGTCCGCACATCGCAAAGCGACTACTTTAATCACCCATATTTCCAAAACCTAGGTTTTTACGGTAACTTGGGTGGTATAGTCCTTAAATTGTTGTCCTATTCTATCATCCTATGTGTACGTCATGTTGGCATACCTCCGTATTTATTTTTTATTTCATGTCAAACTTAGACAAAACGCCGTCCGCACATCGCAAAGCCAATACTTTAATCACCAATATTTCCAAAACCTAAGTTTTTACGGTAACTTGGGTGGTATAGTCCTTAAATTGTTGTCCTATTCTATCATCCTATGTGTACGTCATGTTAGCACACTTCCGTATTTATTTTTTATTTCATATCAAACTTAGACAAAACGCTGTCCGCACATCGCAAAGCGACTACTTTAATCACCCATATTTCCAAAACCTAAGTTTTTACGGTAACTTGGGTGGTATAGTCCTTAAATTGTTGTCCTATTCTATCATCCTATGTGTACGTCATGTATCCACACTTGCGTATTTTTTTTATATTTCATGTCAAACTTAGAAAAATCCCTCTCCGCACATAGCAAATCAACTACTTTAATCACCCATATTTCCAAAACCTAAGTTTTTAAGGTAACTTGGGTGGTATAGTACTAAAGTTCTGGTCCTATTCTATCATACTGTGTGTACGTAATGTTGGCACACTTCAGTATTTATTTTATATTTCATGTCAAACTTAGACAAATCGTTGTCCGGACATCGCAAAGCGGCTAATTTAATCACCCATATTTCCAAAACCTAAGTTTTTACGGTAACTTGGTTGGCATAATACTAAAGTTCTGGTTCTATTCTATCACCCTATGTGTACGTCATGTTGGCACACTTCCGTTTTTATTTTATATTTCATGTCAAAATAAGACAAATCGCTAACCGCACATCGCAAAGCGGCTACTTTAATTACCCATATTTCCAAAACCTAAGTTTTTACGGTAACTTGGTTGGCATAATACTAAAGTTCTGGTTCTATTCTATCACCCTATGTGTACGTAAAGTTAGCACACTTCCGTATATATTTTATATTTCATGTCAAACTTAGACAAATCGCTAACCGCACATCACGAAGCGGCTAATTTAATCACCCATATTTCCAAAACCTAAAATTTTAGGGTAACTTGGGTGGTATAGTCCTACAGTTCTTAGCCTATTCTATCATCCTATGTGTACGTAATGCTGGAACACTTCAGTATTTATTTTATATTTCATGTAAAACTTTGAAAAATCTCTCTCCGCACATCGCAAAGCAACTAATTTAATCACCCATATTTCCAAAACATGAGTTTTTAAGGTAACTTGTGTGGTATAGTACTAAAGTTCTTGTCCTAATCTATCATCCTATGTGTACGTAATGTTAACACACTTCCGTATTTTTTTATATTTCATTCAAACTTAGACAAATCGCTGACCGCACATCGCAAAGCGTCTACTTTAATTACCCATATTTCCAAAACCTAAGTTTTTACGGTAACTTGGTTGGCATAATACTAAAGTTCTGTTTCTATTCTTTTACCCTATGTGTACGTAATGTTATTACACTTCCGTATTTATTTTATATTTCATGTCAAACTATAACCAATCGCTGACCACACATCGCAAAGTGGCTACTTTAACCACCCATATTTCCAAAACCTAAGTTTTTACTGTAGCTTAGTTGGCATAATACTAAAGTTCTGGTTCTATTCTATCACCCTTTGTGTACGTAAAGTTGGCACACTTCCGTTTTTATTTTATATTTCATGTCAAACTTAGACAAATCGCTGACGCACATCGCAAAGCGGCTAATTTAATAACCCATATTTCCAAAACCTAAGTTTTTACGGTAACTTGGTTGGTATAATACTAAAGTTCTGGTTCTATTCTATCACCCTATGTGTACCTAATGTTGGCACACTTCCGTATTTATTTTATATTTCATGTCAAACTTAGACAAATCTTTGACCGCACATCGCAAAGCGGCTAATTTAATCACCCATATTTCCAAAACCTAAATTTTTACGGTACCTTGGGTGGTATTGTTCTACAGTTCTTGTCCTATTCTATCATCCTATGTGTACGTAATGTGGGCACACTTCCGTATGTATTTTATATTTCATTTCAAACTAAGACAAATCACTGTCCGTATATCGCAAAGCGACTACTTTAATCAGCCATATTTCCAAAACCTTAGTTTTTACGGTAACTTCGGTGGTATAGTACAAAATTTCTGGTCCTATTCTATCACCCTATGTGTACGTCATGTTGGCACACTTCCGTATTTATTTTGTATTTCATGTAAATCTTTGAAAAATCCCTCTCCGCACATCGAAAAGCAATTAATTTAATCACCCATATTTCCAAAACCTAAGTTTTTAAGGTAACTTGTGTGGTATAGTACTTAGGTTCTGGTCCTCTTCTATCACCCTATGTGTACGTAATGTTGGCACACTTCCGTATTTTTTTTATTTCATTCAAACTTAGACAAATCGCTGACCGCACATCCTAAAGCGTCTACTTTAATTACCCATATTTCCAAAACCTAAGTTTTTAAGGTAACTTGGGTGATATAGTCCTAAAGTTCTGGTCCTATTCTATCATCCTATGTGTACGTCATATTGGCACACTTCCGAATTTATTTCATATATTATGTCAAACTTTGAAAAATCTCTGTCCACACATCGCAAAGCGACTACTTTAATCACCCATATTTCCAAAACCTAAATTTTTACGGTAACTTGGGTGGTATAGTCCTTAAATTGTTGTCCTATTCTATCATCCTATGAGTACGTCATGTTGGCACACTTCCGTATTTATTTTTTATTTAATGTCAAACTTAGACAAAACGCTGTCCGCACATCGCAAAGCCACTACTTTAATCACCAATATTTCCAAAACCTAAGTTTTTATGGTAATTTGGGTGGTATAGTACTAAATGTCTGGTCCTATTCTATCACCCTATGTGTACGTCATGTATCCACACTTCCGTATTTTTTTTATATTTCATGTCAAACTTAGAAAAATCCCTCTCCGCACATAGCAAATAAACTACTTTAATCACCCATTTTTCCAAAACCTAAGTTTTTAAGGTAACTTGGGTGGTATAGTACTAAAGTTCTGGTCCTATTCTATCATACTGTGTGTACGTAATGTTGGCACACTTCAGTATTTATTTTACATTTCATGTCAAACTTAGACAAATCGTTGTCCGGACATCGCAAAGCGGCTAATTTAATCACCCATATTTCCAAAACCTAAGTTTTTACGGTAACTTGGTTGGCATAATACTAAAGTTCTGGTTCTATTCTATCACCCTATGTGTACGTCATGTTGGCACACTTCCGTATTTATTTTATGTTTCATGTAAAACTTAGACAAATCGCTGACCGAACATCGCAAAGCGGCTAATTTAATCACTCATATTTCCAAAACCTAAGTTTTTACGGTAACTTGGGTGGTATAGTTCTACAGTTCTTGTCCTATTCTATCATCCTATGTGTACGTAATGCTGGGAAACTTCCGTATTTATTTTATATTTCATGTAAAACTTTGAAAAATCCCTCTCCGCACATCGCAAAGCAACTAATTTAATCACCCATATTTCCAAAACCTAAGTTTTTAAGGTAACTTGTGTGGTATAGTACTAAATTTCTGGTCCTATTCTATCATCCTATGTGTACGTAATGTTGGCACACTTCCGTATTTTTTTATATTTCATTCAAACTAAGACAAATCGCTGACCGCACATCGCAAAGCGGCTACTTTAATTACCCATATTTCCAAAACCTAAGTTTTTACGGTAACTTGGTTGGCATAATACTAAAGTTCTGGTTCTATTCTATCACCCTATGTGTACGTAATGTTAGCAAACTTCCGTATTTATTTTATATTTTATGTCAAACTTAGACAAATCGCTGACCGCACAAAGCAAAGCGGCTAATTTAATCACCCATATTTCCAAAACCTAAGTTTTTACGGTAACTTGGTTGGTATAATACTAAAGTTCTGGTTCCATTCTATCACCTTATGTGTACCTAATGTTGGCACACTTCCGTATTTATTTTATATTTCATGTCAAACTTAGACAAATCTTTGACCGCACATCGCAAAGCGGCTAATTTAATCACCCATATTTCCAAAACCTAAGTTTTTACGGTAACTTGGTTGGCATAATACTAAAATTCTGGTTCTATTCTATCACCCTATGTGTACGTCATGTTGGCACACTTCCGTATTTATTTTATATTTCTCTTCAAACTTAGACAAATCGCTAACCGCACATCGCGAAGCGGCTAATTTAATCACCCATATTTCCAAAACCTAAGATTTTAGGGTAACTTGGGTGGTATAGTCCTACAGTTCTTGTCCTATTCTATCATCCTATGTGTACGTAATGCTGGAACACTTCAGTATTTATTTTATATTTCATGTAAAACTTTAAAAAATCTCTCTCCGCACATCGCAAAGCAACTAATTTAATCACCCATATTTCCAAAACATAAGTTTTTAAGGTAACTTGTGTGGTATAGTACTTAAGTTCTTGTCCTAATCTATCATTCTATGTGTACGTAATGTTAACACACTTCCGTATTTTTTTATATTTCATTCAAACTTAGACAAATCGCTGACCGCACATCGCAAAGCGTCTACTTTAATTACCCATATTTCCAAAACCTAAGTTTTTACGGTAACTTGGTTGGCATAATACTAAAGTTCTGTTTCTATTCTTTTACCCTATGTGTACGTAATATTATTACACTTCCGTATTTATTTTATATTTCATGTCAAACTTAGGAACATCGCTGACCGCACAAAGCAAAGCGGCTAATATAATCAACCATATTTCCAAAACCTAAGTTTTTATGGTAACTTGGGTGAAATAGTCCTACAGCTCTTGTCCTATTCTATCATCCTATGTGTACGTAATGTTGGCACATTTTAGTATTTATTTTATATTTCATGTCAAACTTAGACAAATCGTTGTCCGGACATCGCAAAGCGGCTAATTTAATCACCCATATTTCCAAAACCTAAGTTTTTACGGTAACTTGGGTGGTAAAGTTTTAAAGGTTTTGGTCCTATTCTATCATCCTATGTGTACGTCATGTTGGCACACTTCCGTATTTATTTTATATTTCATGTCAAACTAAGACCAATCACTGACCGCACATCGCAAAGTGGCTACTTTAACCACCCATATTTCCAAAACCTAAGATTTACGGTAGCTTGGTTGGCATAATACTAAAGTTCTGGTTCTATTCTATCACCCTATGTGTACGTAAAGTTGGCACACTTCCGTTTTTATTTTATATTTCATGTCAAACTTAGACAAATCGTTGTCCGGACATCGCAAAGCGGCTAATTTAATCACCCATATTTCCAAAACCTAAGTTTTTACGGTAACTTGGTTGGCATAATACTAAAGTTCTGGTTCTATTCTATCACCCTATGTGTACGTCATGTTGGCACACTTCCGTATTTATTTTATGTTTCATGTAAAACTTAGACAAATCGCTGACCGAACATCGCAAAGCGGCTAATTTAATCACTCATATTTCCAAAACCTAAGTTTTTACGGTAACTTGGGTGGTATAGTTCTACAGTTCTTGTCCTATTCTATCATCCTATGTGTACGTAATGCTGGGAAACTTCCGTATTTATTTTATATTTCATGTAAAACTTTGAAAAATCCCTCTCCGCACATCGCAAAGCAACTAATTTAATCACCCATATTTCCAAAACATAAGTTTTTAAGGTAACTTGTGTGGTATAGTACTAAATTTCTGGTCCTATTCTATCATCCTATGTGTACGTAATGTTGGCACACTTCCGTATTTTTTTATATTTCATTCAAACTAAGACAAATCGCTGACCGCACATCGCAAAGCGGCTACTTTAATTACCCATATTTCCAAAACCTAAGTTTTTACGGTAACTTGGTTGGCATAATACTAAAGTTCTGGTTCTATTCTATCACCCTATGTGTACGTAATGTTAGCAAACTTCCGTATTTATTTTATATTTTATGTCAAACTTAGACAAATCGCTGACCGCACAAAGCAAAGCGGCTAATTTAATCACCCATATTTCCAAAACCTAAGTTTTTACGGTAACTTGGTTGGTATAATACTAAAGTTCTGGTTCCATTCTATCACCTTATGTGTACCTAATGTTGGCACACTTCCGTATTTATTTTATATTTCATGTCAAACTTAGACAAATCTTTGACCGCACATCGCAAAGCGGCTAATTTAATCACCCATATTTCCAAAACCTAAGTTTTTACGGTAACTTGGTTGGCATAATACTAAAATTCTGGTTCTATTCTATCACCCTATGTGTACGTCATGTTGGCACACTTCCGTATTTATTTTATATTTCTCTTCAAACTTAGACAAATCGCTAACCGCACATCGCGAAGCGGCTAATTTAATCACCCATATTTCCAAAACCTAAGATTTTAGGGTAACTTGGGTGGTATAGTCCTACAGTTCTTGTCCTATTCTATCATCCTATGTGTACGTAATGCTGGAACACTTCAGTATTTATTTTATATTTCATGTAAAACTTTAAAAAATCTCTCTCCGCACATCGCAAAGCAACTAATTTAATCACCCATATTTCCAAAACATAAGTTTTTAAGGTAACTTGTGTGGTATAGTACTTAAGTTCTTGTCCTAATCTATCATTCTATGTGTACGTAATGTTAACACACTTCCGTATTTTTTTATATTTCATTCAAACTTAGACAAATCGCTGACCGCACATCGCAAAGCGTCTACTTTAATTACCCATATTTCCAAAACCTAAGTTTTTACGGTAACTTGGTTGGCATAATACTAAAGTTCTGTTTCTATTCTTTTACCCTATGTGTACGTAATATTATTACACTTCCGTATTTATTTTATATTTCATGTCAAACTTAGAAACATCGCTGACCGCACAAAGCAAAGCGGCTAATATAATCAACCATATTTCCAAAACCTAAGTTTTTACGGTAACTTGGGTGGTAAAGTTTTAAAGGTTTTGGTCCTATTCTATCATCCTATGTGTACGTCATGTTGGCACACTTCCGTATTTATTTTATATTTCATGTCAAACTAAGACCAATCACTGACCGCACATCGCAAAGTAACTACTTTAACCACCCATATTTCCAAAACCTAAGTTTTTACGGTAGCTTGGTTGGCATAATACTAAAGTTCTGGTTCTATTCTATCACCCTATGTGTACGTAAAGTTGGCACACTTCCGTTTTTATTTTATATTTCATGTCAAACTTAGACAAATCGCTGACGCACATCGCAAAGCGGCTAATTTAATAACCCATATTTCCAAAACCTAAGTTTTTACGGTAACTTGGTTGGTATAATACTAAAGTTCTGGTTCTATTCTATCACCCTATGTGTACCTAATGTTGGCACACTTCCGTATTTATTTTATATTTCATGTCAAACTTAGACAAATCTTTGACCGCACATCGCAAAGCGGCTAATTTAATCACCCATATTTCCAAAACCTAAGTTTTTTAGGGAACTTGTGTGGTATAGTACTTAGGTTCTGGTCCTCTTCTATCATCCTATGTGTACGTAATGTTGGCACACTTCCGTATTTTTTTTATTTCATTCAAACTTAGACAAATCGCTGACCGCACATCCTAAGGCGGCTACTTTAATTACCCATATTTCCAAATCTAAGTTTTTAAGGTAACTTGGGTGATATAGTCCTAAAGTTCGGGTCCTATTCTATCATCCTATGTGTACGTCTTATTGGCACACTTCCGAATTTATTTCATATATAATGTCAAACTTTGAAAAATCTCTGTCCGCACATCGCAAAGCGACTACTTTAATCACCCATATTTCCAAAACCTAGGTTTTTACGGTAACTTGGGTGGTATAGTCCTTAAATTGTTGTCCTATTCTATCATCCTATGTGTACGTCATGTTGGCATACCTCCGTATTTATTTTTTATTTCATGTCAAACTTAGACAAAACGCCGTCCGCACATCGCAAAGCCAATACTTTAATCACCAATATTTCCAAAACCTAAGTTTTTACGGTAACTTGGGTGTATAGTCCTTAAATTGTTGTCCCATTCTATCATCCTATGTGTACGTCATGTTAGCACACTTCCGTATTTATTTTTTATTTCATATCAAACTTAGACAAAACACTGTCCGCACATCGCAAAGCGACTACTTTAATCACCCATATTTCCAAAACCTAAGTTTTTACGGTAACTTGGGTGGTATAAACCTTAAATTGTTGTCCTATTCTATCATCCTATGTGTACGTCATGTATCCACACTTGCGTATTTTTTTTATATTTCATGTCAAACTTAGAAAAATCCCTCTCCGCACATAGCAAATCAACTACTTTAATCACCCATATTTCCAATACCTAAGTTTTTAAGGTAACTTGGGTGGTATAGTACTAAAGTTCTGGTCCTATTCTATCATACTGTGTGTACGTAATGTTGGCACACTTCAGTATTTATTTTATATTTCATGTCAAACTTAGACAAATCGTTGTCCGGACATCGCAAAGCGGCTAATTTAATCACCCATATTTCCAAAACCTAAGTTTTTACGGTAACTTGGTTTGCATAATACTAAAGTTCTGGTTCTATTCTATCACCCTATGTGTACGTCATGTTGGCACACTTCCGTTTTTATTTTATATTTCATGTCAAAATAAGACAAATCGCTAACCGCACATCGCAAAGCGGCTACTTTAATTACCCATATTTCCAAAACCTAAGTTTTTACGGTAACTTGGTTGGCATAATACTAAAGTTCTGGTTCTATTCTATCACCCTATGTGTACGTAAAGTTAGCACACTTCCGTATATATTTTATATTTCATGTCAAACTTAGACAAATCGCTAACCGCACATCACGAAGCGGCTAATTTAATCACCCATATTTCCAAAACCTAAGATTTTAGGGTAACTTGGGTGGTATAGTCCTACAGTTCTTAGCCTATTCTATCATCCTATGTGTACGTAATGCTGGAACACTTCAGTATTTATTTTATATTTCATGTAAAACTTTGAAAAATCTCTCTCCGCACATCGCAAAGCAACTAATTTAATCACCCATATTTCCAAAACATAAGTTTTTAAGGTAACTTGTGTAGTATAGTACTAAAGTTCTTGTCCTAATATATCATCCTATGTGTACGTAATGTTAACACACTTCCGTATTTTTTTATATTTCATTCAAACTTAGACAAATCGCTGACCGCACATCGCAAAGCGTCTACTTTAATTACCCATATTTCCAAAACCTAAGTTTTTACGGTAACTTGGTTGGTATAATACTAAAGTTCTGGTTCTATTCTATCACCCTATGTGTACCTAATGTTGGCACACTTCCGTATTTATTTTATATTTCATGTCAAACTTAGACAAATCTTTGACCGCACATCGCAAAGCGGCTAATTTAATCACCCATATTTCCAAAACCTAAGTTTTTTAGGGAACTTGTGTGGTATAGTACTTAGGTTCTGGTCCTCTTCTATCATCCTATGTGTACGTAATGTTGGCACACTTCCGTATTTTTTTTATTTCATTCAAACTTAGACAAATCGCTGACCGCACATCCTAAGGCGGCTACTTTAATTACCCATATTTCCAAACCTAAGTTTTTAAGGTAACTTGGGTGATATAGTCCTAAAGTTCGGGTCCTATTCTATCATCCTATGTGTACGTCTTATTGGCACACTTCCGAATTTATTTCATATATAATGTCAAACTTTGAAAAATCTCTGTCCGCACATCGCAAAGCGACTACTTTAATCACCCATATTTCCAAAACCTAGGTTTTTACGGTAACTTGGGTGGTATAGTCCTTAAATTGTTGTCCTATTCTATCATCCTATGTGTACGTCATGTTGGCATACCTCCGTATTTATTTTTTATTTCATGTCAAACTTAGACAAAACGCCGTCCGCACATCGCAAAGCCAATACTTTAATCACCAATATTTCCAAAACCTAAGTTTTTACGGTAACTTGGGTGTATAGTCCTTAAATTGTTGTCCCATTCTATCATCCTATGTGTACGTCATGTTAGCACACTTCCGTATTTATTTTTTATTTCATATCAAACTTAGACAAAACACTGTCCGCACATCGCAAAGCGACTACTTTAATCACCCATATTTCCAAAACCTAAGTTTTTACGGTAACTTGGGTGGTATAAACCTTAAATTGTTGTCCTATTCTATCATCCTATGTGTACGTCATGTATCCACACTTGCGTATTTTTTTTATATTTCATGTCAAACTTAGAAAAATCCCTCTCCGCACATAGCAAATCAACTACTTTAATCACCCATATTTCCAAAACCTAAGTTTTTAAGGTAACTTGGGTGGTATAGTACTAAAGTTCTGGTCCTATTCTATCATACTGTGTGTACGTAATGTTGGCACACTTCAGTATTTATTTTATATTTCATGTCAAACTTAGACAAATCGTTGTCCGGACATCGCAAAGCGGCTAATTTAATCACCCATATTTCCAAAACCTAAGTTTTTACGGTAACTTGGTTTGCATAATACTAAAGTTCTGGTTCTATTCTATCACCCTATGTGTACGTCATGTTGGCACACTTCCGTTTTTATTTTATATTTCATGTCAAAATAAGACAAATCGCTAACCGCACATCGCAAAGCGGCTACTTTAATTACCCATATTTCCAAAACCTAAGTTTTTACGGTAACTTGGTTGGCATAATACTAAAGTTCTGGTTCTATTCTATCACCCTATGTGTACGTAAAGTTAGCACACTTCCGTATATATTTTATATTTCATGTCAAACTTAGACAAATCGCTAACCGCACATCACGAAGCGGCTAATTTAATCACCCATATTTCCAAAACCTAAGATTTTAGGGTAACTTGGGTGGTATAGTCCTACAGTTCTTAGCCTATTCTATCATCCTATGTGTACGTAATGCTGGAACACTTCAGTATTTATTTTATATTTCATGTAAAACTTTGAAAAATCTCTCTCCGCACATCGCAAAGCAACTAATTTAATCACCCATATTTCCAAAACATAAGTTTTTAAGGTAACTTGTGTAGTATAGTACTAAAGTTCTTGTCCTAATCTATCATCCTATGTGTACGTAATGTTAACACACTTCCGTATTTTTTTATATTTCATTCAAACTTAGACAAATCGCTGACCGCACATCGCAAAGCGTCTACTTTAATTACCCATATTTCCAAAACCTAAGTTTTTACGGTAACTTGGTTGGCATAATACTAAAGTTCTGTTTCTATTCTTTTACCCTATGTGTTCGTAATGTTATTACACTTCCGTATTTATTTTATATTTCATGTCAAACTTAGAAACATCGCTGACCGCACAAAGCAAAGCGGCTAATATAATCACCCATATTTCCAAAACCTAAGTTTTTATGGTAACTTGGGTGAAATAGTCCTACAGTTCTTGTCCTATTCTATCATCCTATGTGTACGTAATGTTGGCACATTTTAGTATTTATTTTATATTTCATGTCAAACTTAGACAAATCGTTGTCCGGACATCGCAAAGCGGCTAATTTAATCACCCATATTTCCAAAACTAAAGTTTTTACGGTAACTTGGGTGGTAAAGTTTTAAAGGTTTTGGTCCTATTCTATCATCCTATGTGTACGTCATGTTGGCACACTTCCGTATTTATTTTATATTTCATGTCAAACTATAACCAATCGCTGACCGCACATCGCAAAGTGGCTACTTTAACCACCCATATTTCCAAAACCTAAGTTTTTACTGTAGCTTGATTGGCATAATACTAAAGTTCTGGTTCTATTCTATCACCCTATGTGTACGTAAAGTTGGCACACTTCCGTTTTTATTTTATATTTCATGTCAAACTTAGACAAATCGCTGACGCACATCGCAAAGCGGCTAATTTAATAACCCATATTTCCAAAACCTAAGTTTTTACGGTAACTTGGTTGGTATAATACTAAAGTTCTGGTTCTATTCTATCACCCTATGTGTACCTAATGTTGGCACACTTCCGTATTTATTTTATATTTCATGTCAAACTTAGACAAATCTTTGACCGCACATCGCAAAGCGGATAATTTAATCACCCATATTTCCAAAACCTAAATTTTTACGGTACCTTGGGTGGTATTGTTCTACAGTTCTTGTCCTATTCTATCATCCTATGTGTACGTAATGTGGGCACACTTCCGTATGTATTTTATATTTCATTTCAAACTAAGACAAATCACTGTCCGTATATCGCAAAGCGACTACTTTAATCAGCCATATTTCCAAAACCTTAGTTTTTACGGTAACTTCGGTGGTATAGTACAAAATTTCTGGTCCTATTCTATCACCCTATGTGTACGTCATGTTGGCACACTTCCGTATTTATTTTGTATTTCATGTAAATCTTTGAAAAATCCCTCTCCGCACATCGAAAAGCAATTAATTTAATCACCCATATTTCCAAAACCTAAGTTTTTAAGGTAACTTGTGTGGTATAGTACTTAGGTTCTGGTCCTCTTCTATCATCCTATGTGTACGTAATGTTGGCACACTTCCGTATTTTTTTTATTTCATTCAAACTTAGACAAATCGCTGACCGCACATCCTAAAGCGTCTACTTTAATTACCCATATTTCCAAAACCTAAGTTTTTAAGGTAACTTGGGTGATATAGTCCTAAAGTTCTGGTCCTATTCTATCATCCTATGTGTACGTCATATTGGCACACTTCCGAATTTATTTCATATATTATGTCAAACTTTGAAAAATCTCTGTCCACACATCGCAAAGTTACTACTTTAATCACCCATATTTCCAAAACCTAAATTTTTACGGTAACTTGGGTGGTATAGTCCTTAAATTGTTGTCCTATTCTATCATCCTATGAGTACGTCATGTTGGCACACTTCCGTATTTATTTTTTATTTAATGTCAAACTTAGACAAAACGCTGTCCGCACACCGCAAAGCCACTACTTTAATCACCAATA